>OY720455.1:65114892-65313849 GCA_963082715.1 Harpalus rubripes
ACTTATATACTTTTTGGTTTTTGAAATGAAGCTTGCTATGGATTAGGACAAAAAATAACAAAAAAATAAAAAATAGATGTTAATGTCAAATAACATCAAATACGTGCAATTTTATAATTGAGTCTATACTTCATATTAGTCTTGCGTACAAGGAAGTCGTGTGGTGTCCACATTAGATGTTACCAAGCATTTAAAAATAGAAATTCCGTATTTGTTGGTTTCTTGAAATTATGCTTAATATCGCCTAAAATAATTATTATAGTTTTGGCGCGAAAGTTGTGACGTTAGCGTCACTCCGCCATAAATAGAGAGAACCGACATACGTTACCATTAATATGGTAATATACAATAATTGGTGCAAGAATAAAAATACGTATCCATTACAAACTGTGATCAAAAATCTGTAGAGCTAATGGTAATAAAGTAAGTCAGATAGTTATTATATCATTTCAAAATATATATTTATTTGATTTACCTACTTACATGTTACATTTATGTAAACCTTTGTTAATACAAGTACGTAGTATACGTTAATAAAAATCAGGTAAGTAAATAAATAATTCTGGCTCGTTTTCATAATCTGGTTAATTATTCGCTTTAATTAATGTGACTTTAAGATTTATTTTAGTATTATATTGAAGGTTACAATAGTATATAAACTATTTTCTATTTATAATTAAATACAACAATGACAGTATTAATTACAATAATCAAATCATAGTTCATAATAAAAAGTAATCCAACATTTACATTCAAATGATTACAACAATGACAAGTGTATTGATATTACAATAATTAAATCATAAATTATAATATTATAAAGTAAATTTTCTTTTGATCATAATAAAAAATTACTCCGTTATATTAAATATATGTATGTTTAGAGTATGTGTAAAGCCAATCGCGAATTTATGTATTAATATGCATGGTCCACTCTATAGTGACATTTCCACAGGGTAACTGGACGACTGTAGTGACGCTGACGTCACAAAATGGCAATCATTTTACGGTAAAACTTTAACAGTCGATATAAAAATACAAAATATATAGTAATTTTTATTTTGTTTTCATTTATTTATATACAAAATTCATATACGACATGTAATTTCTAAAAAGCCGAAGACTTGGACTGGCTCATTGGTAAGCCAAGATTTTTAAATTGTTCATTTGTCAAACTTCTCTAAATAAAAATTGTATCAGTTGTTCAAAATATTTAAAACTTGGTATACTTATGTAAAAATATATGTGGAATTCATTTTCACCCTCCAAAAAATTTCTCCACCTCTAATTTTTGGAATATGAACCTTCAAAGATGGCCCAATTTTTCACAATGTTTTTTCTCTTATAACATCTTACAAATATCTTTATATTAACTTTGACATTAATAGTTATTATTTTGATTATTAATTAAAAAAAAGAAAAATTAGAAAAATAATGCCCCGGGTGAGGATCGAACTCACGACCTTAAGATTATGAGACTTACGCGCTGCCTACTGCGCTACCGAGGCGATGACATATATAGGACGCATTCTGGATAATAAACTTTCAAATATTTGTAATACTAACCTGGTAAAGGGTGTATTCGTTGCTCCCCAAGTAGGATTTTCCAAATTTGTACACAAACCATCAAATCGACGATATTTTCCTGGCCGACATTCAACATTAGATAAATAAGGAGGACATACTTCTCGAATTAATGTTTTTGAAGTATCAATTAGTGGAAGACCTTTTTCAATGTCTTCATAACTCAAGCCATATCTGAAAATATAAAAAATTATGTTAATTTAAATTTTTATTGATTGTTATTTAGTATTGAATTTAAAATGCTCTAGTAATCGATTACATAACAAGCACTGCTGGTGTAGTGGTATCATGCAAGATTCCCATTCTTGCGATCCGGGTTCGATTCCCGGGCAGTGCACATTTTTTACTTCCTTGTACGAAGTACAAAGGAAGTATTGTAATTGCGAAAAATTTTGGTTTTCAGATTTCAATAGAAATATCCATTTTGACCATCCCTGAATCCATTTTGACTAATTTCGTCGTGACGTCTGTACGTACGCATCTCACTAACTCAAAAACGATCCGTAGAAAGTTGAAATTTTGTATTTAGGACTGCTATAACATCTACTTCCCTTTTTGGTCATTACATAATTTCCAGAAATGGTACTTTATTTGAAGCTTATAATAGATTTTAATGAAAACTATTTTAAAATATAATCCAAAACTTTTCAAATTTGGTATATAAGACTTTTATGTCAATTAGAATAACACTAGATTTTGGTTAAAACAGGCTAACCGGAAGTGATATATTACCTGAAGTTGTTAACAGTTTTTCTTGAATAAAATGGTTTCATTTTGATTTTAGAAATAAATGCTTCAAATAAGAGTTTTAGAGAATTAAATTCTGCGTCTGGCACATCAAGTGTTATTAAATTAGCCCTTTGTATAAGCGAGATATGTAAATATAAAACTTATATACTTTTTGGTTTTTGTAATGAAGCTTGCTATGGATTAGGACAAAAAATAACAAATAAAAAAATAGATGTTAATGTCAAATTACGTCAAATTCGTGCAATTTTATAATTGGGTCTATACTTTATATTGGTCTTGCGTACAAGGAAGTCGTGTGGTGTCCATATCAGATTTTTTTATTTATGGGTTTATACCCACTTTTTATATACCATACCCAATATATGCTATTCACCAAAAAAGGTGTAACAACTTTAGATTTCGATTACACAACAAAGAAAATTTGATTACAACAATGAAAATGAATAACCAATAATTCGTAAATAAAATATTTATTATAAGTACATGTATGAATTCTTACAAAATATATATTTTTTTTCGTAGTTCCCAGTGGTGTAACAATTTCATTTTAAATAGGGGCCTAATAAAAAAATCTAAACTTGTTGGGATCTTATATTTTTTGTTCCTACATAGTTTATACTCAAAGTTTTGCTGAAAAATGCCCATTTTTGAGCAACAAAATTACCAAAATTTCCTTGACACTTACGTTCGGGCTAAGTTGACAGAAATATCAAGCAGCAGTTCTCCAACGGTGGCTATTTGCTCGGGCTTATAGTCGCCATGCGGTTGTGCGACTTCTGCAAAACAAACAAAAAATTTTGTTAGTCACTGGTGAATAAAATTAGCAAATCATTCAGAAAATCAATTTTGTAATCGCTAGATAGTTCTTATGACTGATTTACAATTTAGTACGATTTCTAAATTTGCAAAAACGGTGTAAAAATTTGGTGAGGTAACCACAAGCAGTTATGGGTAAAGTGTTTCCGAATAGAAGAAAATTAAAGAAAAAGAATCCTTTTAAAATTCAAAAAGTAGCTTCAGGTTTTCCAGTATCATAATTATTAAGTTTAAGGGTTTTGATACTAGAAGATTTTTTGCCTAATGCTTCATAGCAAAATAACAAGATTAATAAAACAAAAAATTACTTACGCACTCGTTTTCTGGCTTCTAAATATGCGGCATTAACTGCATCATATGTTATGCAAGTATGTTGTCCATTGTATCCACTGAAAAATAATAAAAAAATTGTTACACACATAAATAATAAAATATGTTGCACTAATGATACTGTTTCTTTACATTTTTACCTCTCGCTAAGAGAGGTATAGAATTCATGCTAAAAATCGCAGATCCAGATTTTAGTGAATAAGCACGTTTTAAGGTCCCTAGAATCCGATTATAACATTTTTACGATGATGTCCGTATGTGTGTGTGGATGTGTGTGTGTGTGGATGTGTGGATGTTGGATCCACGATTTCTCAAATACTATAAGACTTCAGACATTTTTAACTACGGATTCCTCAATCTAACAATAATGGGAAGAGTTGATTAAGTTTTGGTAACAATTGGACAACCTGAAGTAGTAGTTACAAGAAAAAAATCATCTAAATATTATTTATCGAAAATTTATATAAATACTTATATTAAAGAACGTTAAATTCTTTATTCGATAAATATAAATTCATTATTATATCTTCTATAGATTTAGAGATAAAGAAATGCATATAAAATAAATTGATGTAAAAATTCTCAGATCAAATTACTTCAAGGCAAGAAATTCAAATGTTTGTAATTGACACATAAATGTCACTGTCAAAAATATTTGTATGCCACGGTCAAAAATATTTGTACATAATTATGAAGATCATGAAAATAAAAAAAGTCAACAACGCAAAAGAATATATGTAAAAAGAATATAAAAGGAATTTGCGAAAAAATACGAATATAAAGAAAAAGAAAAGGAAAGTAAAAAAGAAAATTTCAGGATATTGAATGTAAAGAAAATGTATGTATTGTACATAATTTATATTAAAATATCCCGTAGATTTTGCAAATATATGTGAGAATTATTTTGTAGTGAGACATGAATATGTATTTGTATTCAAAAATATTTTTCGTTTTATGCCACATCAGATTTTTTATTTTTAACTTTAATCGATAGAGTAATGAAAAATAATAGACACGTATTTTTTATTTTTCCTCAAATCGATCTTCAATACTGAAAAAATTGCAATTAAAAATGACATTGTTCAAAACGCGGCTGATTTTCTCTGCCTCGTCCCTTGCCCAGTGACGTCAGCGTTTCATCAACGCGGCCATTTTGATTGTCACAGGTTAAACGTCAAAGTGACATTTAACGAAAACCTGAAATTTACGAAAGTAAACGGTGAAACGCAGTTTTGTGCCATCGTGCCAAAATACTAGCGAAAATAGTGAGAAAATATTTTTAATAGTACCGCGTGATATAAAAAAACTCGAAAAACAGTAACTCTTTGTATTGAAAAATACAGATTTGATACGAAACAAACCGACAGTAATGAAATTGTAAGAATACTCAACGAACAACGTAGACAAATGTAAATCAGACGAAAAAGTAAAAACGAATGACTAATGACCAGCAGCTGAGTGATACGTGGATAACTTCAGGTCAAATGAAAATTATATTTATAAAAATGAATAGAATGATATGTTATATTAATATATTATAGAATTTCTATCAAATATTTAGATATGTAATTCTCAATTTATAGTCTATATTTTTTTTTCTTTTACAAATTCTGTGTTGATATAATAAGGCTGTATGAAATAAGTCTGAACTTGCAGTGTGAAACGCTGACGTCACAACATGGCTGTTTATTTTTGCTTTTTAAAAATGTCATACTTTAAAACGATTTTATACAACAAAAAATGTAAATTGAAGATATTTTATTCATACAGATCGATAAATTAGACTATGCTATTTCTAACTATTTGTGTAGATTTTATAATTTGTTGAAAATGTAAACAGACTGAATTATTATTGAGTTTGGGCTTGCAGACTTTGGTTTTTCTTACATTAATCCATAGGATTTATAGTAATTCATGTGTTAAGCAAATAAAGAAATTGTAAATTCTTCTATATTTTGCAACAGTCATCTTGAAAGTACAACTTAGTTACGCAACATTTTTTCCGTACATTCCTTGTCCGACAGGCAGATGTTACTTCCGGTTTGTAGCACAATATCCGCGATAGTCTCTTGTTTTATTGCAGCAATACCAATAGTAAATTGATTCCAAATTGATAAAATAACAGCTATTTTGTAAATTAATTAACAAATATATGATCTAATTTTGTAATTTTTTGTAACTTTAAAAAGTAACAAAGATCTAATTAAGATAAAGTGCTTTTACATAATTGAGTAAATTAATTTTAAAATTGATTGGAAATATAAATGACTGTAATATTGGAATATTTTAAAAGGTCAGATATTATGTGCTACAAAAATAATCAGTGTCGTATCAAGTGGTTATATTATTTTAAGTAAAAAAGCTTTAAATAAAAGTTGTAGAACATAAAAGTAAAATTAAATTTGGTAACAGCAGAAATGTTGTCATATTATATACTCTAAACAACCAAGTTCCATCGAAACTACAGGTAGTATATGTGTCTAAAAGCTACATACAAATCATTCGTTTCAGACCGTGAAACGTTCAAATCAGATGTAAAAACTGTTTCTCAAAACAAGTCTCCAAATCACTTGAAAAGAAGTTTTTAAGCGAAACACGTGTTCTTAGAGTGTTTTGCAGTAACTTCCATAGTTCAAATCGGCACTTTAGCTGCGTAGGCAAGTGCACTACGGAGTGCCTCAAAAGCTTGTATTCACTAAAAATCAGTGTATTTTGTCATATTATACTCAAAAAATAGCGATGTCTATGGAATTGAAACATATAATAAAAATAAACTGTCTGCTATACTGTAAATTGTTAAGTATTTTGTGCCCCTTTTTCCACTTCTATTCTACGTCTATGTATTCGAGATGAGTTATTAATAAGCAATAGTCTCTTCTCAACACTTTCACTCTGTATAATTTATTTCGAACGAACGATGAACGAAAGTTCTCATCAAACTAGATAAGAATATGAATTTGTTTTCAAATATGTTCCAGTTATATTTCTTTGTAAGTAATTTTCAGGTGGTTATATGATATGACTGTCTCAAACAAAAGTTTTTTTTAAATATCTTATTAAAATAAAAACAAAAAGTTAATTTAAGAAAAATATACATATAACATTTTTTAATAATGGTAAAAATCTCATCGAAAATCACATATTTTCCGTCTTTCGAAGAGAATAACTATAAAAGTAGCTGGTAAAGCCCGTGCCAAACATCATGAGCTGTTGCGCAGAAAGCAAAATTCTTTCTTTCTCTTCTCCTATTACCTGACCTGTCTATAGCTGTCTCTCTTCTTGATCTGCGCATCATGACATTTGGCATCATCTATAACTGGCCTTTTTTACACTCATCTATAGGGCGCGAGCAGACACGTGACTCGAACGACCTTGACTGGCTTGGGATCAGCTGATTTGTGTGCGCATGTCATTTTGAAAAGAACATTGTCAATTTGACAAGACCAATGTTTTGACTTATTTTGATTTTGAATAGGGGTTTACAGCGCAATCGAATTAGGAGAAATTAGTACAAATAGTGAAAGTATATGCTTAATAATGAATATTAATAAAGAAATAAAATGATAGAATTGAAATACTTCGGAAATAAGGGGGTTTTTCTTTTAGCAGCTCGTCACTCATATGAAATCCATATATATTATTTTGATTGGCGACTCAAAGACCACCTATAAATATATAACGAATACCGAGTTAGGGGCGGAGCCTACTACCAATGGAAGCAGAGAAATTCAAATAGCGTAGGCGTGGCTATTAGTCCAGTAGTGCAATTCTCAAACAGTTTTTATTTGAATATAAATATTTTGCATTAAACTTAATAATTTAAATACATTTTCAATTATAAATCATGACTTGTACAGTATAATATTATTCATTTATTTTTTATAAGTAAATTTTAGAAATAGCATATATTTCAAGAACATTTAGGTCCACGAAGAAAATAGTTTGATATAAAAACTTATATATGTGACGTCACATCTATATTTTCAAATTTCGAAGGACTACAACTCGCTTGTTAATAGGAATTTTTCACCGGATTTTTACCGACAGTATTAGTTTTACTTTTACGTTCAGATAAAATTATAAAAAAAATGGTGGAATCCCCTATTGAGGTATGAACTGTCTAATCAAGTAGTTGTGTTTGTTTAAAGCGCAGGATCTGTAATTTAAGTTATAAATAATTTTATAAATTTATCCATAAAATGTACACAAAAAGTATTAATGCAAACCAATAGAAAAACATAAATCTCGAAAAAATTACATTTAAAGATATTTTTCGGAGAAAAACTATTTTGAGCTTTAAGTAAAGTGCCATTTCCGGTTATCTGATTTACATCAAAATCTAATGGCTTCTTTCCATATTAGAATTGGGTATAAATACAAGGTTTCAAAATTTTCTGAATGATAGTATTTGAGTTGGAGTGGAGGATCCACACATACATACATACACACACACACACACACACACACACACACACACACACACACACGCACACACATACACATACACATACAGACTTCAACGTGAAAATGTTAAAATTGGATTCTAGGGACCTTAAAACGTGCTCATTTACCAAAATCTCGATATGCGATGTTAGCACGATCCCTATACCTCCCTTATCAAGGGTAGCGGGAGGTAAAATTTTGCAAACATGTGTAAAAACTGACGAAAAATAATATACTTAAATTTCATTAAAAACTTTCGAAAATGTTTTTACCGGTTTCAGGATATTATTTCATTGTTTACATGTACAAAAGTAGGCTGGTAACTAAGTAATAACTGTATCTGTATGGTAATATTATTACCGTACTGACTTGTCCACAAAGGTCTACGAAATAAAAATAAAATGAAAATATAATGCTCTTCATTAATACATACAGATAACGTCAGCCTATCGTTCTCAATACGGTCTACTTTATTGTAAAGTAATAAACGTGAGGAATAAAGCAGATAATTTGTCATATTGACATATGTTAAAATCATTGTTCTGTTAACCATAGCAATCTGAAAGTAGCATTAATGAGAGAATTTCAAAAAATGATATTTATCAATAACGTCTTAATTTTCTGAAACCGATAAACTATTGAACAAACCACGGATGTTATTAATCATAATAAGCCTTAGATGTCTTAAAATCCTCGCTCTACGAGCTCGGATTTCAAACTTACATCTGCGGCAGTTACGATGTGCATAACATTCCTAGGTATGTTAATAGCTATTAATGATGAACTACATAAAATTCTGTATTGTTATTAAAAAAATACAAATTAAAAAGTCAAATAAATGGTCGTGAACTGTATTGTACTTACAATCCGTTCCCTCCTCGAAGAAGATTTAAGTTATAGTCAAATTGGCTGGATCTTCCAGGACCATTGATGATTAAGGCACATTCTCCATCCCCAGATCCTTGTAATGCTACAGGAGTGAACTGCAATCCTGCTGAACTTTGCAGGATTAAGGCTAGAAGCCAAGGTATCCATCCTGTTTTCCTGCAAATAAATAAATAACAATTAAATATTTCTATATAAAATTCTTTTGTTTTGAATAAGACAAGTGATTGTGATTGCCCCTCCTATGTCATCATGCCCTTAAAGCGTGCTCTGCAAGTTTCACTTGTTTTGCAACTTTTCATGAAACATGTGAACGTGACGTATGCATATACGTGTTGGTATTATACCATAAAGATCATGTGATGCGAACATTTGAACGCCTGCGCCTTCATGGCCTACTATAATAATTGAGCGACTATACACGGTTAATTATATAATTAATGGGTTGAATAATAATCATTGACCGACTCAAGAATTGAAAGTAGCGTAGGAGTAGGAATACTTCGCGAAAAACGTGAACTCCTTTTTTGAAATTTATTTCTTCATTAAGAATGATATTTGTTTGTAAAGTTGGATCATCCCTCATACAAATCTGATTTAGCTTTAATAAGCTTCAAAATGTTACTATTTACTAATGTATGTAACAAAAGATTTTAGAACTTTTTTGTTTATTTTGTGACACATTGTGGCATTGCATTTTTACCTCCCGCTGCCCTTGGTAAGGGAGGTATAGGAATCGTGCTAAAAATCGCATATCGAGATTTTGGTAAATGACCACGTTTTAAGGTCTCTAGAATCCAATTTTAACATTTTCACGATGATGTCTGTGTGTATGTGTGTGTGGATCCTCCACTCTAACTCAAATACTATCATTCAGAAAATTTTGAAACCTTGTATTTCTGTAATGGAAAGAGCCCAGATTTTGGTGAAAATCGTATAACCGGAAATGGCACTTTACTAGAAGCTCAAAATTTAAATGTTATTTTTTCGAAATTAATGCTATTATAAAAATTAAAGATTATTAAATTTTCTATAGATTTGCATTAATACTTTTTCTATATATTTTATGGATAAAGTAATAAAATTATCTATAACTGACAGATAAATGTCACTATCAAAGAACTAATTTCAAAATAATATTAGTAACGTTTTAAAAAGGAAAAATCTGATGTGGCCAGCACATTACCTTCCGTCAGTTCTATGTATTTTGTACAAATTTCATACAGAAAGTTCCTTGCTAAAGATTATATTTCTTGTACTTTACCTTCCGGCAGTTGCATGTATTTTATACAAATACCATACAGAAAATTTATAGCAAAAGATCCTATATTTCCAGTAAAATTATAAGACAAACACACTATGTCAATATCACTTGACACTGACATCTTTCAATCAAAATTTTCTTTATATAGTAGCTGTTTCCATAGCTATGGCTACTTTATGAAATTTAATTTCTTTATATTTTTTTAACTCTACATCCATTTAATATTAAGTATAAAATGTAGTCAAATCGTATAGAGAATAAAATATTCTTTAATATTCTTTATTAAATGTGAAAAATGATATTTAACATAGTTTTTTTCAAGAAAAACTGTTAAAATCTTCAAATGAAGGTACTTCCGGTTGTCCAATTCTAACCAAAATCTAATCAGCTCTTCACATGGGTGTAACGAAGAGAAATACGAAAGAATTCTAATTTTTAGAATTGTAGTATGGAAGTAGACGAAAATTTTGTTACATACACTCACACACACGGACACACATAGATACACACACACATACACAAACACACACACACACACACACACACACACACACACACACACACACATACAGACATCATTGTAAAAATAGTAAAATCGTATTGTAGGGACCCTAAATCGTGCTTATTCATCAAAAACTCACCACCGAATTTTTTGACCAAAGACAATACCTTCCTTACCTAAAGGTGACGGAAGGTAAAAAGTAAATAGATAAATAGAAAAAGAATTCAATACAGTTTCCAACATAAGTACATATGTAGGTATGTATTTAGATTAATAAAATTAACGATTCACAAAAATGTTTAAGCTAATCCTCATTTTTGGATTAATGAATTCTATTCTATCCCGGTATTTCAATTTAATCTTCTTTTTATTATAGCTCCGGTGGCGCAATAGTTAGAGCAAAGCCTCATGTCATGAGTGCCTTCGGGGCTCTGGGTTCGAATCCCACTTAGGCATGGATGTGTGTGAATGTGAACCCACTCTATAATTGGGATTTAATCCTGTTGAGGGGTTTTAAAAAAAGGTAGTTACTTGGATTAGATTAGACTATATTTTAAGAAATAAACTGTAAAAATTAGAGTAAAATTCGCTAATCCAAAAATAAGGATTAACTTAATCTTTTTTGTGACTCGGGCTGTAAATGGCGGGAGGTATTGTGTTGGCCACACTATATTGTTTATATATCTAACTAGTTGAACTCCGAAAAAAGTCAATCTGTTTTGAATTAAAATGTGAAACTTAATTTACATTTTAGATAACACAGCCGTGATTTTAAACATATCCTACGTAGATATTCTAAGGTTAATGTCAATGTATAATTAATCAAAACCCGCCTTGAGTTTTAAAATTTGTTTTTGCATTTGTATTTATCAAAATTTCATTTATATGCCAAGGACTTGATTAGATTTCCCAGGATTTAGATTAAAAAAATTAACAAATTGACCACACCCAAAATTATAGTAAAATAACGGATACATGTGTACGAACCAGATTATTGATATTTCATTAACATATAAACTTTTTGCTTATTACGTTAATTGATTATCAATTTATTTCTTCTGTGGAAAGGAACTATTACGTAATCATTTCAAAACAGAAGTGAATCGTGCAAAACATCTGAAGAAAAGCAACCGGAACATTTATGCTTCAGTAAACAAATCTTCTACATTAAAAGACAGTTGAACTGTGAAACAAATCAGTCGTATTTTTATCTTACGGTATAATTAAGCGAAAGTAGGAACGAATCTAAAATACATTTTATATGAACTAAAACAGACACAAATTTCTGTCGTTAAAATCAGTACCGACTTAAGACATTTTGCCGCCCGGGGCTAATTTTTAAAAACCGCCATTCTCAACAAAGAAAAAATCGTTTCTCTGACATCAACCTGCCAAGAGCCAGGGGAAAAAAGATAAATGTTACAAATTTTGTTTTTTCATTATGCGAATTTTAAAATTTGAAACCCCATCTAATGCTTTTGGAATGACAAAGTGTATTAATCTTATTTCGAAACTCAGATTGGTCATTTCTGAAAATTATAATACCCACAGATAGGTCAAGTTTCTACTTATGTGGGACCTAACAGAATTTCTCCGTTATTTTTGCCAGTTTACGGTTTTCGATTCAGCTCCGGTTCGAAGTCCTGCTTTAATGAAAGATCTCGTGGAATAGACTATAGGTAGAAATTATGAAAGTCCATGAACTCCCATGTTTTTGAAATTCAATGACAAGTTATTGGAATTGGTTCTGAAACGTTGGTTAATAGAACATTTCAAATGTTCGCAGGAAAAATTTTTACGTTTCACGACTTTGCAGTCAGTCGTCCAAACTTTTTGCGTCGTTTGGTGGTTTTATTAATTGTGTAATTCAGTGGTTAATTTTTAGCAACTGGTTAAAAATTGTATCCAATTGTTTGTTATATTGTCAACATAGGTACTTAATTGGTTAAATTTTTAACCAGTTGCTAAAAATTAACTACTGAGTTACGGAATCTCATCAGATAGCCACTGACACCGCTCTTAGCTTAACAAGTTTCTGTTCAGTACGAGTAATGAACAGAAATCGGCTGACCAAGTTATAATTTGCGCATATCGCTGTCGAACATTCATTTTTTATACCCTGACGCTTAGACCGTCATCCTTTTTAGATCTTGTCTTACAATTTCTGAGGCCTGTATCTTAGGATCGTTACCGTTTTGCCTCCTTAACACATACTATTTAAAAGCGCCCACCTTTAATCTACAGGGTGTCTCACAACTCGCGCCCCAGATGAAACTGACACTTGCCGACGACAATAGGTTGCCAACAAATAGAAGAAAATAATTTGCGGCTGCTTGCATAACGGAGTTACAAGACTTTTTAATCCACCAATCCCGGATGGATATCTTGAGGTGTGATGATATTAATACAAAATAAAACTGGTTGCTAGGTTTTTATAATACTACTAGTGAGTTACAAAATTTGTTTGACTTACTGTAATTTTGACACTTTAGATTTGACTTTTTACTGTCAACAAATTTAGGTTAGCGAAGGTGTCATCCGAGATCATCATTTATATCGTACAGTGCAACGTGTTGTAGCAGCTGTGTAAAATGTGTTAAACGAAAATATTATTGTCATTTGAATTCTTTGAGATTAAAATAACAATTGGTGGTTCTAAAAGAACAGTTTTTATTGTAATGCAATTTAATTTGATACTGACATTTTTCGAAAACTACAGTCGCCCACACATTTTAAAGAAGATTTGATTTGTATAAAACCCTAGTAACGTAAAATTACGGCAAACACACGTTAAAGGTGTAGGTCTCTGATTGGTAAATTTTAAGACGTCTTTTCTCGAATATCTTTTAAGCTAGATTTTTTACCTTCCGTCACCTTTAGGTAAGGAAGGTATTGTCTTTGGTCAAAAAATTCGATGATGAGTTTTTAATCAATAAGCACGTTTTAGGGTCCCTAGAATACGAATTTACTATTTTTACGATGATGTCTGTATGTGTGTGTGTGTGTGTGTGTGTGTGGATGTGTGTGTGTGTGTAACAAAATTTTCGTCTGCGATAACTCTAATACTACAGTTACAAAAATTATAATTTTTTCGTGTACTTCTTCGTTACATCCATATGAAGAGCTGATTAGATTTTGGTTACAATTGGTCAACCGGAAGTACCATCATTTGAAGATTTTAACAGTTTTTCTTGAAAAAACTATGTTAAATATAATTTTTTCACATTTGATGTTATTATAAATATTAAAGTATATTTTATTCTCTGTACGATTTGACTGCATTTTATACTTAATATTAAATGGATATAGAGTTAAAAAATTATAAAGAAATTAAATTTCATAAAGTAGCCATAGCTATGAAAACAGCTACTATATTAAGAAAATTCTGATTGAAAGATGTCAGTGTCAAGTGAAATTGACATAGTGTGTTTGTCTTACAATTTTTACTGGAAATATAGGATCTTTTGCTTTCTGTATGGAATTTGTATAAAATACATACAACTGCTTTAAGGTAATGTACAAGAAATAATAATAATAATAAATCTTTTATTTCTGCAGTTACATTACACTGTATATAGAAAACGTCACAAAATAATAATTTTCTGTATGAAATTTGCATAAAATACATGCAACTGCGGGAAGGTAATGTACAAGAAATAGAATATTTAATTTAGCAAGGAACTTTCCGTATGAAATTTGTACAAAATACATACAACTGACGGAAGGTAATGTGCTGGCCACATCAGATTTTTTTTCTTCGAAATTACACATCCGGATGCAGTCTCGTGTTTCCTCATTCGCTCTGGGGCGCGAGTTGTGAGACAGGCTGTATAAGTACCATCATATTCATCCTTTTTTCCCTGGCTCTTAAATTTGCTTTAATTAATTTTTTTATTTAAAATAATTTAAGAACGTGTTCTGCTCGGTGTACCGCCCTTTACGTATCTACCGCAGGGGGCTATAGACCCCAAAAGCCCCCCCCCCCTCGCCGTTATGCCGGCACTGGTTAAAATGCAAGTAAACACAGAAACATAATCATAAACTCCGACTGCATTCTGTAAAAAGAAATTACGGCCACAATATAAAGAAGACATTGAAACACAATTTCTTTTATGTCTATGGTACAAATAAAACTTTCTCAACATTTCATGGTACAATTCTTGCCCTTGATCTTCAACTGTTACACAATTTATTCTTTCCACAAAACAAAACAGTTTTCTAATCTTTTATCTATAAAATCCATAAATCAAAATGAGATCTCTATCGCATTTGATATTGTCTATTAAAAGATTTAATTATTTTCAGCACACCACTGAAATTATGTAATCTATAATTGCTCAATTGAAACAGATTCACGTACAGAATAAATGTAACTGTGTGTAAATGATGTCAAAATAGTGATAGTGTTTGTCTTCACTTCTTCAGTCACTGGAACGAACATAAGAACATCTGGTAGAAAAACAGCGGATGCGTTTGTTCTTTGTTTGTACAGCAGATAAATAAGTGTTTACATTTGTTTTACACAGAATGATTTAGCTGTTATTAGGTTTTTCATAATGCAAACCAAATAATGGACCTTTTCAATTTAACGGCTATCTCTTTCTATCGCTGCAAATAGTAAGAAAATGGCGCGAACAACTGCCAGTTGGGCTGTCAAACGAAACGTCAAAAATATTGCAGTCATTAAAATACCTGTATTCTCAGTGAAAATTTGCATCGTTAGACATTTTAACTCCAATAAAATATTTTGTACCTTATTTCGACAAGATTTTTTAAAGTTATCTGAGATATTCTCACATTTTACGTGTAAATTTTTTAGAAACAAACGTCATAGATCTCAATTGTTCTTACTATGCGCAGATCCCCATTGCGCATATCTTCTATCTCTTTAAATTGAAAAGGTCCATTACCCTTAAAAAATATCGTTGCCTAAGTGGCAACAACGGCTATCTCATTTTTTGGACGAAACGAGTTGTCAACCATTTCTTATTTAAAATTTTGAGAAAAATCGATTGTGCCTTTTGTCGTATATAAACGACTTTTCTAGTATGTTTCTAGTGAGTTTACAAAGAAATCTACCTAGCCATGAAACAAAAGACGAACAATAACAATTTTTTGTTGTTGGATTTAAATCGTATTGTTTATTACAGTTTAGCGTAGAATTTTCGGTTAAAAAATGATTGAAACTAAATTGGTGATAAAATTCTTAACAAAAAATCTGATGTGGCCAGCACATTACCTTCCGTCGGTTCTATGTATTTTGTACAAATTTCACATAGAAAGTTCCTTGCAAAAGATTTCTATTTCTTGTAGGTACATTACCTTCCGGCAGTTGTATGTATTTTATACAAATTCCATACAGAAAATATCTAGCAAAAGATCCTATATTTCCAGTAAAATTATAACACAAACATACTCTGTCAATTGCACTTGACATCTTTCAATCAGAATTTTCTTAATATAGTAGCTGTTTCTATAGCTATGGCTAGTTTATGAAATTTAATTTCTTTATAATTTTTTAACTCTATATCTGTTTAATATTAAGTATAAAATGCAGTCAAATGGTATAGAGAATAAAATATTCTTTAATATTTATAAATAAAATAAATAAAATATATCATCACGGCTTATTACCCATTGCTGGGTGTGCCAATCTTTGTATACAGATATCGGTAATGATGAAATATTTGTACCGTGCGGGCGCTTACCAGGCGTCACCTCACGGGCACTCATTACTGGCGTGGAGAGTGCACCAAGGGGTCAATTTTGTGCCATTTAAAATTGGAAATATTTGGCGTCGGTCGGGATCGAACCCGGTTCCCCAGATTCGCGACCTGACACTCAGGCACGCGGCCACTGGACCAATTATATTAATATTTATAATAACATTAAATGTGAAAAAATGATATGTAACATAGTTTTTTCAAGAAAAACTGTTAAAATCTTCAAGCGAGGGTACTTTCGGTTGACCAATTCTTTCATAAAAAATAATATTCCAAATACTAAAACGAATATTTCACGATTTTTTGTGATAACTGAAGGGTTTATCGATGGAATCAACTGTTTAGCAATGTTTCGCAAGTACGCACAACTTCGACCTACTCATACTAAACATCAACGGTTTTTTTCTAACCTACAGAAATTTTAAGTGTTGCACGCTTCCTGTAGGTATAAATACCATAGGTGGTATACCTAAAAAAATTGCAGAGTTCCTCGGCCTCCCAAATGCTAAAGAATATACTGGGCATTGCTTTCGGCGGTGTTCTGCAACATTTTTGGCTGATTCGAGAGCAGACATTACAGTGCTCAAGCGACATGAAGGATGGCGTTCAAGTTCTGTTGCTGAAGGCTACGTTGAAAATTCTTTGGAAAATAAGAAAGAAATTTCACGAATAATTTTGGGAGAAAAAGAAACAGCAATTAACAAAATAAAAATTGTCGACAAAGAATCAGAATCCAGCAGCACATCTACTTCAGTTTCTACCCACATTGAAGTTAACCAAGAAGAAGTATTAAAATAACGACATCTAATGTTCATTTTAGTAATTTAAGTAATTGCGTTGTAAATATTTATCATAAATAAACAGTTATAATAGGTATTTAGTACTTTTACGCATTAAACTGTCATTTTTAAGCACTACTGCTTAAAATTACTTCATTTAACAACGGAAATGACAATCGAAAAGTTGTTGTTATAATACGCTAGTATAAAAAGTATTGTTCAAGTTCAATGTGTCTTCTTTCATAGCTAGCTAGATTTCTTTATAAATTGCCTCCGTATTAATATACATATGTGATATTTATATGACATTTAATGTCTCCAGTATTGTCCTATCGAATGAGGACAAACTTAACATCACTTTTTAATAGACTCATATCTAAAATGTAAAATAATGTCTCCCGTGACATCCTATTTCCTTAATGCATATAATAATGACTAGAAACTTATGGAATCAAAAGATACAATCGTATAATTTATTGCTAATACTTATCCAACCCAGTTGTAGGTGTGGAGAAAGTATTATATCAAATTTCATGGTCTGCTGACTGGATGTAATTATATCAAAAAGCCTGAAACCATTTCGATGAAAAATAATTACCAGGAAAAAGATATATTTTGGTTGGAGATAACATGTGATATGTTCACCACATGGTGGACTTTCTTCTGGTAAAAACTTAATACTTTTACTTGAATTGTCCCTTTCACATGCGCAAAATATGTTATAATTAATTTTTTATCAGAGTACAGAGAGTAAAAGTAATATACCAACAATTTTTACTAAGAACATCTGTGTGCTCGAATAAATATAAATAAAAGTCTCAAAGGAGTATAGGTCTTGCCACGATATACCGTTTTTGACTTCATATAAGGGTAAGAAACTCAAGGTTGTACTTAAATAAAATTTCTGGACAATATCGTGCGAATCAAAGGACGTTTCGTCTAAATAAATAATTGGTATATTTTCCAATCTGTATTGTGTTAAATTTGTTAAATAATGAGACCGCCATTCGCGTATTCGGCTGCTCTCCATAATGTATTGACGTTTACTGTTTTAAAACTAAATCCAATATTGTGGACGATTCTGTTTAAAGTTCGTACTGAACAATTTGTACCACAATAGGGGATTCCACTATTTTTTACCTCCCGCTACCCGTGTTAAGGGAGGTATAGTGATCGTGCTAAAAATCACATATCGAGATTTTGGTAAATGACCACGTTTTAAGGTCCCTAGAATCCAATTTTAATATTTTCACGATGATTTCTGTGTGTATCTGTGTGGATCCTCCACTCTAACTCAAATACTATCATTCAGAAAAATTTGAAATCTTGTATTTCGAACCTTTTCGGTAATGGAAAGAGCCCATTAGATTTTGGTGAAAATCGGATAACCAGAAATTTTCTATAGATTTGCATTAATACTTTTTCTATATATTTTATGGATAAATTTATAAAATTATTTAAAATTTAAACAAAAAAACGCAGTTATTTAAATGTATGTAACTGACAGATAAATGTCACTATCAAAGAACGAATCATTTCAAAATAATATTAGTAACGTTTTAAAAAGAATAAAGTAAATAGAACAATAGAAAAGGAATTCAATACAGTTTGCAGCATAAGTAAATATGTAGGTATGCATTTAGATTAATAAAAATTAACGATTCACAAAAATGTTTAAGCTAATCCTCATTTTTGAATTAGTGAACTCTATTCTACCCGGTATTTAAAATTTTATTTTCATTTTATTATAGCTTCGGTGGCTCAATGGTTAGAGCAACGTCTCATGTCATGGCTGCCTTCGGGGCTCTGGGTTCGAATCCCACTAAGGCATGGATGTGTGCGAATGTGAACCCACTCTGTAATTGGGATTTAATACTGTTGAGGGGTTTAAAAAAAAGGTAGTTACTTAGATTAGATTAGACTATATTTTAAGACAAACCAAAAATAAAGATTAACTTAATCTTTTTTGTGACTCGGGCTGTAAATGGCGGGAGGTATTGTGTTGGCCACACCAGATTTTTTATAATTTCATCCTTGATGAATAACTGGTTTTCACTAAATTAAGTTACAATAGATTTCATGTGTAGTAGTGAAAAAAAGTGATTAATCATAATTGAAATGAACATGGTTTTTATTTTGAAACATTCTAAGACGAAGCAATAAGGTCGAAATCTCGTTCTGATTACGAAATTGTTCATCCGTCATTTTTTATTTGCTAATATTATAATTGAATTATTAGTGTTACACTTTTCAAAGACAGGAGGTATGCCAAAAATGGCAATCTTAATCGAAATCAATTAATGATTAGATGACTTTAGTATTCGAATAGTATAAGTAGGGCATCGATTTATATAACTAATTTTATAATTAGATTTTGATTGGATTCTATTCAATATTATTGAATGATTGATTAGGTTTCTGTGCGATAAAAATATTTAAGATTATTCAGAATCAATTTATTTGTATATTAAAATGTTTTTTTTTCTATATGACATAGGTCAGGGATGGCGAACCTTTACGTATCAACGTGCCATTTTTCTAAAGAAATGTTTAATGAGGTCATAGACGTGCCATCAAATAATTTTGACTTTGTGATTATTGGGAAAATAATAATAATAAATACTATCAACTCAAAACTCTTTATTTACTACAAAAAAATAGGAACATTTTGCAATGTTTCAATTATACGCGTAATTTAAATTAAAGTAAAATTAATGTGCCTTCTGTTGTTGCAGATTAGATGACAAATAACATATGTTAGGGTTGTAAGATGTTACTTTTAGCAGAATGCATGCTGAACTGGAGTCATCTGTCAAACGGTTTCTAACCGAGTCTTTAATGTTATTCATCTCTGAAAATAATGACTCGCAGGCATAAGTTGATGAAAATATTGTTAAAATAGCATGAGCCAGCTTCTTCAAACAATTAAATATGTCTGGTAACGCATTCCATCTTTCCAAAATTTTGTTATTAGCATTTTCACTTATATTGTCAATCTTTCTGTTTCAATTAATTCTAACTCTTTCCTTGTTTCAATAAATTTTTGAATCCATATTGAACTAGACTGGAAATCAATCAGCTGCATTTCAAATTCTTCAATTTCCAACCAATCGAATTAAGACAAATTCAGTTTATCAAATGACGTCACAGGATACATAATAAACTTGAGTATTTCCGATAATTCTTTGAACTGAGAAAATCTCGCTGAAAATTCCTAGATTGAAGAATCAATCACAGAAATAAATTCTTCAGTAACTTGGTCCTCGTCTGGTTTCTCATGTATTTCTAAATCATTGATATATTTTTTCAAATCGCAGCCCGTGCACCGCACCCGAACATTCCGTAGCGTAGGGATCACTCGCGTTCGCTCGTCATATAATACCTACTTCACACTTTTTTTTCGTAGTCCATCATAATGAATTTTGTGATCAGTGATGTGCCCAAAATATTGTGTCGCGTGCCATTAATGGCACGCGTGTCATTGGTTCGCCATCCCTGACATAGGTACACAAGAGTTCAAATCTTTACCAAAAATGGAACTTATTTTATTTTCTGCAAATAAATATAATGAAGGTAGCTACGAAAAATAAATCCATGGCAAAACAAAAGTTCATCCTTATATAGCATGGCAGTTCTTGTTACAATACATTATCTGTTATCAGTAATTTTCCATGCAGTTTTAAAGAATGCACGTCGTACTGAAAATGCAGTTAACAAGAAAAAAATTCCTGGCCATGATATTTTACAATTTTAAAAGTACGCTCTCTCCAAAACAATGCATCGAAAACCTTCGAGATGCTTTTGGAAATAAAACACCTAGTATCAGGTCTGTTCACAGCTGGTGCAATGAATTTAAATTTCATCGAGTTTCTCTCAATGACGAATTACACCAAAATCGGTCAATTTCTGCAGTTACGGATGAAAACATAGCTGCTATTCATACAATGATTAAAGAAGACAACCGTGTTACATACAGAATTATACGGGCTACTTTGGGCATTGGAATGACCGCTATAAATAAAATTTTGCTCAATCATCTGAAAGGAAAGTTTGTTACCGTTGGATACCTCATAATTTAAATAAAGTCAAAAGTAACATCGTGTGGAATGGTGCATTAGAACATTAAAAAAGTACAACGAAGGTAATTCTAAAGCAGTGTATGATATTATAACAGGTGATGAATCATGTATGTATGTATTTAAACCTGAAACAAAACGACAATCACCGCAATGGGTCTTTCTAATAGACCCCAATCCTAGCGATGCACAGAACTGTCATTATACAATGCATATTTAAATATGAAGATGATAGATTTATGGTAAAAGTTTCTCTAGTATTTCATTATTAAAATATTTGAAACTTCTGTCATTATTCAAAACAAAACATATTTTAGCTATGTGCATTATACATAATTTATAATAAACTATATAATACATCCATTTAACTTACATATTATAAAACTTCTCAGCACTAAATACAATCTTTAATCGGCTAATCTTCTCTCTCAGATTATGTAACGAGATCAAGAGATCACTAAAAATTTACTTTGCACAAGTCTCACTTTCTTACATGCAATATAGTATAAAAATTTGATGTGGCCAGCACATAACCTTTCGCCAGATATTTTACCTGGTTGTACGGATAAAACAAAAAATATTTTTAAATACAAATACATATATTCATATCTCACTACAAAATAATTCTCACATATATTTGCAAAGTCTATGGGATATTTTAATATAAATTATGTACAATACATACATTTTCTTTATATTCAATATCCTGAAATTTTTTTTTCTACTTTCCTTTTCTTTTTCTTTATATTCGTCATTTTTTCGCAAATTCCTTTTATATTCTCTTTTACGTATATTCTTTTGCGTTGTTGACTTTTTTTTATTTTCAGAATCTTCATAATGATGTACAAATATTTTTGAGAGTGGCATATAAATATTTTTGACAATGACATTTATATGTCAATTACAAACATTTGAATTTCTTGCCTTGATGTAGTTTGATCTGAGAATTTTTACATCATATTATTTTATGTGCATTTCTTTATCTCTAAATCTATAGAAGATATAATAATGAATTTATATTTATGAAATAAATAATTTCACGTTCTTTAATATAAGTATTTACATAAATTTTGGATAAATAATATTTAGATGATTTTTTTCTTGTAATTATCACCTTCCGGTTGTTCAATTGTTACCAAAACTTAATCAACTCTTCCCATTATTGTTAGATTGAGGAATCCGTGGTTAAACATGTCTTTAGTCTTATAGTATTTGAGAAATAGTGGATCCAACATCCACACATCCACACACACATCCACACAAATACACGGACATCATCGTAAAAATGTTATTATCGGATTCTATGGGCTTTAAAACGTGCTTATTCACTAAAATCTGGATATGCGATTTTTAGCATGAATTCAATACCTCTCTTAGCGAGAGGTAAAAAGGCGTTTAACTAAAACTAAAGTCATTTTGAATTCACTCCTCATAGCTTAATACAAGGAACATTATATTAAACCACATTTTTTTTCCGATAACAAAAAAGTACACTACCTTCTAAGAACCTGAGGGTGTCACAGTAGTTTTCAGTGATTTCTAATTGAGTACTTTAATGTTTTAATTTAGTTATAAGCATTGCTAACAGTATAGGAAGAACAGTAAAAATCCTCTTTAAATAATGGCTGACTCTGATACTAAATAAATCGATTCCTGAGAAAGTTAAAAGCCGGTTGATTCTATGGAGTCCATTATAGTATCGTCGCCTCGTGGTCAGTTTCTCTAAGGTCGTGGCATTATTTTTCTCAAGCAAGCTTAGTGATCTGCTTTCTCAATATCGCACTAAGGGTAAGGCACTTTCTCATATGAACAATTAAATATTTCCTCACAAATAGGATCAGATAGCCTTGGATTCATTATTTTTTGCTAATACGGATTACTGGCAATTATACGATTTCTATTTTGACCATGAACTTATTCGACGGTTAGATTACATATCATACTACGTAGAGACGTAGAGACACTCTCTATAATAGCTAAGAATTATTATTTTTTAATTAATTTTTCTTTGTTTTAAAATTCATTAAAGTAATTTCTTTTCTTTCAAATCTAGGTGTCTGGTTAGAAAACAAAGCGAAAGAAAAATGTATATCACCATGGCAGCCAGTAGTTTGTTTACTTTCAAGAAGATTATAGTCCTAGGATGATGTATCCAGTTCAGTAGCTTTCAATAGTATCAATAAATTTGAGGAAAGAGAAAATAATAGGAGAAGAAAGTTTGTTTTGACCAAATGAAGAAGTTTGGTTCAATATTTTCTTTAAAATACTTAATATTAAATATATAATGAATTTGTTTAGTTTCAGATTAATGAATATTGTAGTTTTGGTATAATCGAACACTGGACCGAATTAAGCATATAAAGAGATTTTCATTTTTAATGTTTTGATTTTGAAATTTGATATAAATTAAACGAATTCTGATATTTATCTCTAAATACCTAAAGTAAAGTTGAAAACAAATGTAAAAATATAAATTTAAAAAAATATATATGTTTTTTAAGAAATAAAGAAGATTTTCTTTGACGTCATTATTTTGAACTGGAGAAAGGGATGCATATTTAATAATGTAACCTGTAGATGGAGAGCGAGTGCGAGTTTTTATTTGATTTTGACATTAGTTAATTTTTCTGTCAGTGTCTCTCTTCTATATTATTTACAATCTGCGTGGTTTCTGTTACTTTTATTACGTTTTTCGATTTCTTAAGCAAGATTTTGAAGGATTTTAACTTAGTTTATACTCGTCCAAGATTAAAATGACAAACGAAAATATTAACCTCCAAACTATATTATTCAAACTTCAAACAGATCTGTCATGTTAAAATTACCCGCACACTTTATGGCCATTCATTGGTTCGGCGTAATTCTACGTCATACATGGCGGTAATTTAAATATTAAAATTACATTAATTTTTTTCTGGCTAATTAATTAAAATTTTGCCAAAAGAAAAAATATGGGTAGTAAGTTTTTATCGTCTCTTCAAAAATTTTAAATAAAAAAATCTGATGTGGCCAACACCAAACCTCCCGCTATTTAATTTTTATTAATATATATATATATATATATATATATATATATATATATATATATATATATATATATATATATATATACTTACCTATTTAGTTATTGCGGAAACTGTATTAAGATCCATTCCATATAACTAGGGTTTTATTTACTATTTTCTTTTTAAAACGTTACTATTATTAATTTGATATGATTAGTTCTTTGACAGTGACACTTATCTGTCAGTTACATACATTCAAGTTATGAACTGTGTAACCAAGGAGTTTTAATTTTATAAATTTATCCATAAAATATATAGAAAAAGTATTAATGCAAATCTGTAGAAAAATTAATAATCTTTAATTATTATAATAAGATTAGTCTCCAAAAGAACAGTTAAATGTATTTTTCCAAGAGAAACTATTTTGAGGTTCTAGTAAAGTACAATTTCCGGTTATCCGATTTACACTAAAATCTAATGGGCTCTTTCCATTACAGACAAGGTTTCACAATTTTCTGAATGATAGTATTTGAGTCAGAGTAAAGGATCCACACACACATACATACACAGATATATACATACATACATCATCGTGAAAATGTTAAAATTGGATTCTAGGGACCTTAAAACGTGGTCATTTACCAAAATCTCGATATACGATTTTTAACACGACCCCTATACCTCCCTTACCAAGGGTAGCGGGAAGTAAAAATACATATCATTTATGTTATTTATAAAATAAATAAATATATCATCACGGCTTATTACCCATTGCTGGTATTGCACGATCCCTATACCTCCGTTACCAAAGGTAACGGGAGGTAAAAATGGCACGCAAGTAGCCCATTTTCAATCCCAATATGCTTGATTTGTTAATATCTTTATCTACAAAAACACTCTTTGTTCATACGAGATTTCATTCATAAAATATTGCAATCCAAATATTGACAAACATAAAAAAATTACACCTCTTAAATTTTGTTAACGACCACACGTAAACAGCCCAAATAAACAAAGAATTTAGCCTACATATCATAGTAACTAACATACGTATGTGTTACATACGTGTACGTATGTGTGTACTCGTATTTGTGTTGAAGGCCGTGTGGAACGTCATGTGAGGAACCCGCTACCTAGCGGTGAGTGAAAGTTACCGTTTGTATCAGGTATCCATATCGTAATTCAAGAAGACTATGCTAGACTCGTGGACAAAGACGATACAGAGCAAGCGACAAGGATATGGGAAAATATATTCGAGTTGGCTGTTGGCCGAATTACATTTTAACAAACAAATAATAAAACCTACGCAATTGTGAGATATGCCTTCAAATTTTTTCTGTTTCGGAATTAGAATGTCACAATATGCATTGGGGTTAGAAGGAGCTTCATTATTAAACGATTTCTAGTGATAAATACACAAAATATCTAAAAGAACAAATCACTGTCACCAATTAATAATGCTATTAAAAATTTCCAATAACGGATATAGTCAAATATTTAAAAAAAATCTGACGTTGCCAGCACATTACCTTCCGTCAGTTCTATGGATTTTGTACAAATTTCATACAGAAAGTTCTTTGCAAAAGATTCTATTTCTTGTACATTGCCTGCCGGCAGTTGTATGTAATTTATACAAATTCCATACAGAAAGTTTCTAGCAAAAGATCCTATATTTCCAGTAAAATTGTAAGACAAACATACTATGTCAATTGCACTTGACACTGGCTTATCTTTCAATCAGAATTTTATTAATATGAGTAGTATAGTATGACTAGCGAATGAAAGTTGACGTTTAGATTATTTAATAGATGTGGTTTCTTATGAAAAAATTTCCCTATATTTGATTTGAAAGGAAACTGACCCTTATGTATTCCGTTACAGAAGATTAGAATTGTACCCAATACCAGGAGGTATTTAAAATGACTTTAGCAACAGGATTCAGTGATGTATTTAAAAAATTTAATACCGCAAATTCTAATTTGTTCGTCTCAGGTGTAAGTGACCCTCGAGTCGGAATTACTGTTAGAGGAAATTAAAAATAACCGTATTTCATACAATTGCCAAACTAAATAGTTTAAAGATCAAAATATTTTGTTATAATCAACATAAACGAAAAATGCTTAAAATATTTTAAACGTACCCCTGTTTTGAAATTCAGTTAGCCTAGTCGGCCATTTATTTTCAGCCAGACATAGTAATGTATTTCTGTACTTTCCTAGTCCAGTATTTAAAGGGGTTCATGCAAAAATTTTATACCTGAATATTTCGTACAATTCTATTCTTCTCTAGGGTTTCAAAAGAAACCACATCTATAAAATAATTTAAACGTCAACTTTCATTCGCTAGTCATACAATAGCTGTTTTCATAGTTGGCTATTTTATGAAATTTAATTTCTTTATAATTTTTTAACTCTATATCCATTTAATATAGAGTATAAAATGCAGTTAAATCGTGTAGAGAATAAAATATTCTTTAATATTTATAATAACAATAAATGTGAAAAAATTATATTGAACATAGTTTTTTAAAGAAAAACAGTTAAAATCTTCAAATGAGGATACCTCCGGTTGACCAATTGTAACCAAAATCTAACCAGCTCTTCATATGGATGTAACGAAAAAGAATACGAAAGAATTATAATTTTTGAAATTGTAGTAATTAGATTTATCGCATGCGAAATTTTTGTTACACAACACATATAGACATCATCGTAAAAATATTAAAATCTTATTCTAGGGACTCTAAAACGTGCTTATTGATTATAAACTCATCATCGAATTTTTGACCAAAGACAATATCTTCCTTACCTAAAGCTAACGGAAGGTAAAAATGTATAAAAACTGGTTGTATGATATAGCATTTTTAGGATGCAAAACAAATAATATAATTTATATGTACCTTACTTTCGGATTCTATTGCTTAATATTGTAATAAAAAACTCGTAAACTTCTTCTACTATACATTAATTTGTTACGAATGAAAATAATTGTCATCTCGTCCACGTGAGCATTGTCCAGGGCGTACCGGTAACCATATCCATTTCAAAGCCAACTTTCTAACAAGCGGATAAAAATGCCATTAAGACATTGCATGCTGCTTTTTACGGCCTAGTCTTAAGCCTAGATATACGCTAATTAAAATACTCAAAGCAAAGGACAGTTTCGTAAACGAACAAATTTATATACTTGTTTACAACAACGAGGATTTTTATAAAAAGAAAAGTGTACCTTTCCCTTTTGGATACAGGCTATTACTTTTAATTTTCGATGTGTTATAGCTCTTTAAATCAAAGCTTAGAAGCATATGCGTTTTTTTTTTTGTAACACTCTGTAAAAGATGAAGAAACTTCCCAACATTATAGGTTGTCTCAAAATATATGCATATGGCTACATATGCGCACTTACCAGCGGGAGCTAGTTTAAATACATCAGAGAGGCAAACGTATTTATTTTTTTGTTAACTAAAAATAGCTATTTGTGTATTAAGAGCGCAAAATGGGACATTGTCGATTGAGAGGTTGTTGCCGAGCGACGCAGGATAAGGTCCTCCACCATAACAAAAATTTATTTTTATTTATTTTTACTTATCGGTATTTTCCATTCTTCTTGAGCTATTGCTTCAATCTAATCTAAGCATTTTATACTTTCGTTTTTGTAAATAAATGCCCTATTTTATTTTCACAGCAGTGCGGCATTTTGTTTGGTTATGTAAGTGGGTAATGTGTAACTACAGTGTCCATTAATTCCTGACTAAACGTTTCCATTAAGAATGTAGCCAAGTAACATTTCTCAACATTGTATAGTTAGAAATTTGAGAGGCGAGCGTTTTTTCTACTTTGTCGCTCTAGAGCGGCAAAGTGACATTTTGCGTTGACAAAAGAGAGCGCAATTGGCTACTTTGTATATAGACTGTAGAAAAATGCATTTATATATACATTTTTAATCAATGAGAAAAATACATATTTATAACAATCTGTTGTCATTACAGTACCTATTATAGTATTTTATGTACCAAGGGCGTTACGATGATGATAATGCCAGGAGAACGACGAGGATCTAACCCGAGGGCCTTCAGCCCGAGGGATAGATGTCCCGCTGGGCATTATCATCTAGTAACGCTAGTGGTCCATACAAGATTTTATGTCTCACTAGAATATGTGAAAAGTTTTCATTAATAATAATTTTGATTACAATAATGCTTAAGCTTTGGCGTTGCTAAGGATGTTGTTTAATTATTTTGTTTATTATCAACATTTATTTATTTTTAAAACATCAACGTTCTATATTGTTGGAGATGATGGAATGGGTAAATTTGATGTTTCAGAAGATATTTTATCAAAACGGTGCAAAGAAACCATTTTGAATGCTTCTGCATACTTTGAGGAAGACAAACGCATAAATGTTCCCCTAATTATTCCATTCTCGTCTGTAGAAGATGTAAGTATTATATGTTGAGGTTCGTTTTCACATGACAGATCTCAGTTCTTTATTTCTTATGCACTTATTTCTGAATATTATTACCTACATTTTAGAGAGTTTGTACTGCTTTGGATGTGTCACATGTGACGGTAAATAATATCAAAAATTAATTCAAACGTGGATAAATATCGTCCCCAAAAAAATTAGTGATCCGTCAAAAATCAATGCGAAACATTGCAGTCTGCAATTCGACGTACTTATATCTACATGTGTGGTGAAAGTAAATTGCTTTTTAAGGCCCTTTTTATAATCAATTTTAAGCAACATGAAATCACAAATTTTATTACAAAAGAAGAAACGCGTTCCAAGTAAAGTAAAAAAGTAATAAATATGTAAGTGGTATAATGAACTTTTTACTAAGGATATTATTAATGTGTTCTGCAAAGAGTAACAGCTTAAGTCAGCTTCTTAATAACTCACAATAATCGTTTATAATATTAGCAGTACTTTAATGTTATGAATTATAAATAAACAAGATAATTACTACTGTGGCAACCTTGGTTTCTATTAACAATACTATTATAATACAATATGTAGGTCTATTTTCCCATCGATCTATTTTAATGTGTAGTTTCAACAAATAGAATTCTTTGAAAGTACAACAATTATTATAGTGACAGGTTGTTCTCATCTTATTTTTTATAAGATTTCTTTTGAAGAATTTGCCCTTCGGTTTTGCTCTTACTTTCTATTGATGCTAGACAGACAAATTATTTATTAAGTAAGGACTAAAAAATCTGATGTGGCTAGCACATTACCTTCCATCAGTTATATAAGGTATTTACGAAAATTCTACCGGTGAACTGTTACCGGTAAACAGCTTTTTATCAGGTTATAGCTACCGGAATCGATATTTTAAGAACGCAAGTGGTAAACAGGGTAAATGTATAACCTATGAAAATATTTTAAAATTTATAACAGCTTAAAAATTTGAGATAGTTAACAAACTGAGCAGAGTCCTACTTTGAACACATTTCCACTTTTAACGCGCGCGCTTCGCTTTGCATCACTACCTTTTTTGAGATTAGATTCTTCATGAATCCGGTAGATATTGAACAATTTTCGAACACGGTACCTTTTTACCATTTGTGTTTTCGAACACAGTCGGTATATGCGGTATCTACCGGTAGAATTTTCGTAAATGAGTATGCATTTTCTATAAAATCCATATAGAAAGTTTCTTGCAAAAGATTCTAAATTTCTTGTATATACATAATCTTTCGACAGTTGTATGTATTTTATACAAATTCCATACAGAAAGTTTCGAGCAAAAAGTTCCTATATTTCGAGTAAAATTATAACACAAATATACTACGAATATGTCAATTGTATTTGACACTGACTTTCAATCAGAATTTTCTTAATATAGAGCTGTTTCTAGCATAGCTGGCTAATTTATGAAATTTAATTTCTTTATAATTTTATAACTCTATATCCATTTTATATGAAGTATGAAATGCAGTCAAATCGTATAGAGAATACAACGTTCTTTAATATTTATAATAACATTAAATGTAAAAAAATAATATTTAACATCGTTTTTTCAAAATATTCAAATTAGGGTACTTCCGGTTGACCAATTACAACCAAAATCTAATCAGCTCTTCATATGGATGCAACGAAGAGGAATACGAAAGAATGATAATTTTTGGAACTGTAGTATTAGAGTTATCGTAGACGAAAATTTTGTTACACACACACTCACACACACACACACACACACACACACACACACACACACACACATCCACACATACACACACGCACACACACACGCACACACACACACACACACACACACACACACATACACACAGACATCATCGTAAAAATAGTAAAATCGTACTCCAGGGGCCTTAAAACGTGCTATTCATTAAAAACTCACCACCGAATTTTTCGACCAAAGACAATACCTTCCTTACCTAAAGGTGACGGAAGGTAAAAAAAATATAATATTGGTTTTGATCATGTGTAATTTCCTTTGTAATCTGATACCTTCATACAAATTGTCTTTCACAACAACAACGACATATTGCAAAATTCTGCGTATATAGATTTCTCTGACAATTTTTCCTGCCCACATTAAAGATTTCCGGCATAATAGGAACAATAATTGTTGATGATGTGTGTATAGTTTACGCTTAAGTATATAGTATGTTTGTGTTATTGTGAACCGCAAGGTCGTTCATTGTTTAGCTTGTATGTCGGGCAATGCCCTCTAGGACAGATTGTCTATTGTTTTTAGGTAGTTCCGGTTTGCTGGTGGTCCACTAAATCTACCGGAAGCGAAGATTTGATTGTTAGAAATTAAATAGCTTTAAAAGAGTCTACAAGAAAATTCAGGCCCGTAAAATAAAATTTGTTTTTTTTCATCTATCTTAATACTGCTTGAAATCGGGCAGCTATATACCATCAATTCTAAAGGTGCATTCACAAATGAAAATTAGGTTTAGATTTATGGTTTATACTTCAGATTTAAAGACTTTGGCCGCATATTATGTAATAACTCCATTCACACTTCAGAATTTAGGGTCTTTAAATCCAAATCATAAAGCTAAACATTGCAAGGTCCAAACTTTAGGTTTATGATTTAGTTTGACGTCACAAACTTCACCAATGAGAACGAGTCTGAAATGATATAGATATATACACCCATCTTTATTTAGTATCCACTTGGTGGATTCGGCTTTTTAAACAAATGCGAGAAGAACATGGATACGTCATAACTTAATTGCTGAAATATAACCAATAATGCCAAGCGAATGACAGTTTCACAGCACACAAGTGTCTTGTTGAGTATTGCTCTACCGATATTTTAATCTTGTTTTTGAAGCATTTACACAGTGTACATATCAAAACTAATTTTCAGATAATTTAAACTTACATTTATGAATGTTTTACTTAAACCTAAACAAAAACCATAAACCTAATTTTCATTTGTGAATGCACTTTTAGATGTCTTAAAATCCTCGCCCTACGAGCTCGGATTTCAAACCGACATCTACGGTAGTTATGATACTCATAATATTCCTAGGTATGTTATAGTTATTAACGTCATAAGGCTGATATGTAGCAAATAACAGATGAGGTTGCATGCTGTAAAATCGAGGCGATAGCCGAGATTTTATAATCAACCGTGTCTGTTATTTGCATATCAGCCGTGTGACGTTCAGTATTTTTCATAATAACATAAAATATCTTCTTAAAATTCTATTTGCTATGGCATATTGACAGGTGACAGCTCTTCATGACAATTTCATGCTGCTGAGATTTTTTTTAGGAACACATGATTTTTAATAATTGTACTGTTATAAAAAATAACGGCCGTGGCTGTTTTGATGCATATATCGGTTGAGCATATAGTACTGTTAAAGCACATTTAACAGTATGGTATTATGAAATAGCTACTAACATACCTAGGAATGTTATGTATATCATAACTGCCGAAGATGTCGGTTTGAAATCCGAGCTCGTAAAGCGAGGATTTTAAGACTTCTAAGGCTTGTTATGATTAATAACATCCGTGGTTTTGTTTAATAGTTTACCGGTTTCAGAAAATTAAAACATTATTGATAAATACCATTTTTTGAAATTTTCTAATTATTGCTACTTTCAGATTGCTATGGTTAACAGAACAATTATTTTGACATATGTCAATATGACAAATATTCAAATTATGTGCTTTGTTCTACATGTTTATTACTTTAGAATAAAGTAGACCGTATTTAGAACGATAGGCTAACGTTATCTGTATATATTAATGAAGAGCATTATATTTTCATTTTATTTTATTTTCATTTTGTAGACCGTTGTTGACAAGTCAGTATGGTAATAATATTACCATGCAGATACAGTTATTACTTAGTTACCAGCCTACTTTTGTACATGTAAACAATGGAATAATATCCTGAAACCGGTAAATAGATATTACCCATACTCTAGCTAGACAGTGTTGTAAATTTAATGTATTTTTTCAAATACAATTTATTGCCCTATTCTATGCAAATATAAAAAGACAATCATGCAATCGTATGTTTTACTCTTCTTTACGCAATGTGTACGTATGGAGAATTAGGTTAATCCTTACACTTCGTATGTAAATGAAAATTGTAACACTATTACAAGTTCAAGTCGCATTTTCTTTTGAAAACTCTCACTGTTTTATGCAGAATGTAAAGATCTAATTAAGATTACATATATGTTGTAAGTTGTAAGGCTACTACATACCGACTATTATTATTTATTATATTATTATAATGGAATTTAAAGTGCATATGTTATAATCATCTAGGTTTTTACTAGGCGAGGCATTGCATAATTATATCATCAGGATTTCAATTTGTTTTTCATTGCCGACGGAATAAAATTGTATATAGATATTATGATATATGAAGGTGATATAAAAAGTAACAATTATACATTCTTTTTTACCTTTCGTCACCTTTAGGTAAGGAAGGTATTGTCTTTGGTTAAAAAATTTGGTGGTGAGTTTTAAAGAATAAGCACGTTTTAAGGTCCCTAGAATACGATTTTACTATTTTTACGATGATGTCTATATGTGTGTGTGTAGGTGTGTATTTGTGTGTGTGTGTGTAACAAAACTTTCGTCTGCGATAACTCTAATACTACAATTTAAAAAATTATAATTCTTTCATATATTTCTCCGTTACGTCCATATGAAGAGCTGATTAGATTTATTGAAAAAAACTTTGTTAAAAATATCATTCTTTCACATTTAATGTTATTATAAATATTAAAGAATATTTTATTCTCTATGCGATTCGACTGCATTTTATACTTCATATTAAATGGATATATAGTTAAAACATATTAAAGAAATTAAATTTCATAAAGTAGCCATCTATGGAAACAGCTACTATATTAAGAAAATACTGATTGAAAGATGTCAGTGTCAAGTGCAATTGACATATTCGTAGTATATTTGTGTTATAATTTTGCTCGAAATATAGGATCTTTTTGCTTGAAACTTTCTGTATGGAATTTGCATAAAATACATACAACTGTCGAAAGGTTATGTACATACAAGAAATTTAGAATCTTTTGCAAGGAACTTTCTGTATGGATTTTATAGAAAATACATACGCATTTACGAAAATTGACATAGTATGTTTGTGTAATAATTTTACTAGAAATATAGGATCTTTTGCTAGAAACTTTCTGTTTGTACAAAATACATACAACTGTCGGAAGATAATGTCCAAGAAATAAAATCTTTTGCAAGGAACTTTCTGTATGAAATTTGTACAGTGATCAAAAATGGCTGAAGCATGCCGCTCCATACAATTTTGACATTTGCCGCTTACTATTTCCATGAACGTAAGTTTCAAATTTTTTTAGCTGCCATAACAATACTGTCAAGAACCGTCTTGTTACGTTCAGCTAAACGAAAAACGAAAATATGCGGAAAGAAGAAATTTGTCATACTCTTCGTTAAAATCCATAATGAAAACAAATATCAAATCAACGTACGGCATGTAGTTTTGACGAATTATGAAAAATTGAAATATAATTTTGACATTATTGTGGAACAAAAATTGTCACGTTACCTTCAGCCATCTTTGATCACTCTGTATAAAATATAGAATGGACCACGAACGGACGGAAGGTAATGTGCTGGCCACATCAGATTTTTAATTAACTCGTTTTCTTTTTCTCATTTTCGCTGTCTTAAATTATTTCTTCATATTTCAAGACATAATAGTCTTATTCATCATTGTGCCTTTCTGTTTTTTGACCTGGTTTACCAGCTGTCGAAGTATCAAAAAGTGAAAATGTTAAAAGTTACTCCATTTACCAAATGCCACCATGTACGTGTTCTTGTTCTTGAAAACCTGAACTTATAACAGACAGATGTTGAAATGATCAAGGGTGTGGTTGAAACATAATAACCAAGGACAAGAAAATATACATATGTACCTAGCATTTCATTTATGAGCTTAGGATTATACTATACAGTGTCCCACACTCTATGTTCAGTGTAGGATCTTATGGAGTATATACCATGTTGCCATATTTATCTGTTGTAAGTCTACAAGATAGAAAGAGCAAAATAGATGCCCAAAAAGAGATGAAATATTCTGTGTACTTCATTGAATGTATTTGACTGGTGTACTTTCAGTGTATCTAAACAGGTGGGCGAAAAGAAAAAAATAAATAAATAATAAACTGGTCAGTTTTAATTATTAAGCATTATTTTTTTAATTTAATTTATATCTTCTTATTTGATAATTTACTAATATTAGACTTTATAGAAATACTGCATATATTTTACATATTTCATAAGTCTTTATTCTTTCTTTATAATCTCCAATTTGAATTTATAATATTTCAATATTCTAATCTCTAATGCATTTGATCAAGATTAGTATACCAGGCGATTTTAAAATTTTGTATTGAAATATTACTTATTACAGGTACAAATAGCTTCAGCATGTTTTTTACACCCCGGTTCCAACGCATCTTATCGCCCTGTGTTTAAAACTATTTAGAACTGCAGACAAATTTCGGGGGAATGGTGAATACAATAAGTAAATAATTGAGTAAATAACAGACCCTCATAAAACTTAAATTGTACAGTGTTAACTAATTTTGGTATAGCAATGAAAATTTATGAATGTTTCAATATTACATTACATTGAAAAATTGACAACATGGTACAGAAAACGTCCATAAGAATAACATTGGCTATCTCCGCCATACTGAACATAGAGTGTGGGACACTGTATAGTTCGAGTGGTGAGAAATTTCTTCAAAACTCTTTCGACCATTTTAAATTTAGACTTAAAACAATAATACATTTCACCATTCTTTCCTTCTATTGGTTAAAGCTACCAACCAATCTTCCATTGGAATCCTTTCAAAATAATTTTAAATTACAGCATCATTCTTTTCTTTAGAAAAAAAGCTGTCAGTTTCAGTGCAAAACAAATCGCTTAATTGATCTAAAAAAACACCTAGGAGTGTTCTACATCCGACAAGGTCGTTCTGATGTTAATAAAAGTAAACACTTATTTATTTGTAGTTGTAAATCGTTTTTATTACTTGTAGATCCGTATTACCAGGAAATTCTCCACTATTTCAGACGATTTGATTACCATAATTGTGCCAAAATCCTTGGATATTCCTTGAACTTTTCATGTTTCCAAATAATTTATAACACTCTCGTGATACACATATGTTAGATTCTAATTATCAGGGCATGACATCAAAGCTATAAATTTATTTCAGACAAAATAATACATTCATTGATAATGGCCTTGTTAACAACAAGATATTAGGCATATAATATAAGTAGGAGAAGATGAATCAGTGATAATTAAATTTGGCACCAACAATATTGAGCAAGTAGAAAATACTAAGGTACTTGGCCTTACCCTATCTAAAAACTTAAATTGGGAACTGCATATAAACACACTTTGTAGCAATTTGTCAAAAATATGTTTTGCTATTCGCAGATTAAGCTACTTATGTAATATAAATATTACTTTATCTTTTTATTATGCAAAATTTGTAGCATCCTGTACATATGGCATTATATGCTGGGGTACATCCTCTTCATTACTGAGGGTATTTAAATTTCAAAAACGTGCTATAAGATATATGTTTAAACTAAATTACAATGAGTCTTGTAAAGATATTTATGTAGCAAATAATATTTTGACTGTTCCATCATTGTTTCTTTATAATATATTAGTTTTTGTTAAAGAAAATATGTCTAAATTTCCGAAAATGAGTGATGTACATAATTATGTAACTAGAAATAAGAACTTATTACAAATTCCTCATCATAGAACAGCCTTTTATGAAAATGATCCACTGTATTTTGGCATTATTTTTTTCAACAAATTATCGGAAGAGTTAAAACAATGTAATGATGTTAAATCTTTTAAAAAAATATTAAAACATAAATTACTACTAAATTGTTACTATTCTGTTCATGAATTTATGTATAATCCATGTTAATATGTACCTTTATATGACTTATCCTATATCATGTATAATGATCTTTGGACAAATAAAATTATTATTATTATTATTCATACAATGGGCTACATAAACTATTATTCACGAAAGATGACTATTCAAGGCCATTTGTAAGCCGTCTGATATAATATTACTTGCAGATAACTTCATTGCATTGCCTATACATAGGCGTGCAACATGAAATATTTATGGACATATTTTAACTGAAAAAATGAGAGTAATTTATTTGAAAATTATGTTTCTTTCTAAATAATGCCTTTCTGAAAGGTTTATGTTCTTCACTTATGTTTTTACAAAATCCAAAAACATATACTTTACTATAAACTAAGGAATAATAATTTGATTTAAACGGAAACGCCACTGGGTAAATATTATAACAGAGGGCAGTGTAGTAGATAATTAGGTATCTGTAATCCTACGACATACGTCATTATTATTCATAGTGTGTTAGAAAGTAATGCCACTATTTACATATATCTGTCACACCACATAAATTAAATAGACATAGATCAAATATTTTTTCTCTTTCTAATACAAAATGTTGCTAAGCTACTGCTGTAAAGTGATGTGTATTCTTTCTTCGAACAAATGACCCTAAATAGTCATCTTTCGTGAATAATAGTATACAGGGAATTTATTTTAACGTGCAACATATGATCAATCACTTCCATGGTTACTACACACTACTGTCAAAAAATGACAGCAATGTAATATTTGTCCATTTTAAAATGCAACATACAAAAATTTGTAGTTATGTATTTTCAATACGAATTTCCAATAAATTAGCCTACATACTATTAACAAAAAATCAAAACTTTAATGTAGCACATCGTAAGAAACTTTGGCTTACAAAAATTGATAATTTTAATGTAATAAATGTTCAAAAATACCTCCATTCACACTGAGGCAATATCCTAGTCGTTCGTAGAAAGAATTGACACCATTTGTAACGTGTTCTGGAGGTACCTCCTGTGCTGCAATACTATTTATAATGTTGCATTTTAAAATGGACAAATATTACATTGCTGTCATTTTTTGACAGTAGTGTGTAACCATGGAAGTGATAAACTATATGTTGCATTTTAAAATAATTTCTCTGTATATACCTAATGTTATATTGTTATAATATTATATAAAAATTTTTGCTCGAAACTTTGTGTATGGAATTTGTATAAAATACATACAACTGTCGAAAGGGAATGTACATACAAGAAATTTAGAATCTTTTGTAAGCAACTTTCTGTATGGATTTTATAGAAAATACATAGGCATTTACGAAAATTCTACCGGTAGATACCGCATCTACTAACTGTGTTCGAAAACACGAGTGGTAAAAAGTTACCGTGTTCGAAAATTGTACAATATCTACCAGATCCATCGACCGGATTCATGAAGAATTTAATCTAAAAAAAGTAGTGATATAAAGCGAAGCGCGCGCGTTAAAAGTTTAAATTTATATCAGACAAAATTATATATTCATTGATAATGGTCTTGTTAACAACAAGATATTAGGTATATTATTCATAGAATGGGCTACTTGTGTGGTACTGAAAATATACCTACATATCTATTATTGTTATAATATTATATAAAAAATTTTTGCTCGAAACTTTGTGTACGGAGTTTGTATGAAATACATACAACTGTCGAAAGGTAATATACATACAAGAAATTTAGAATCTTTTGTAAAGAACTTTCAGTATGAATTTTATAGAAAATACATAGGCATTTACGAAAATTCTACCGGTAGATACCGCATCTACCGACTGTGTTTGAAAACACGAGTGGTAAAAAGTTACCGTGTTCGAAAATTGTACAATATCTACCAGATCCATCTACCATATTCATGAAGAATCTAATCTCAAAAAAAGGTAGTGATGCAAAGCGAAGCGCGCGTGTTAAAAGTTTGTTAACTATATTAAATTTCTAACCTGCTTCAATTTTTTTTTATAGGTTATGGATCTACCCTGTTTACCACTTGCGTTCTTAAAATATCGATTCCGGTAGCTATAACCTGATAAACAGCTGTTTACCGGTAACAGTTCACCGGTAGAGTTTTCGTAAATGCCTCATATAACTGACGGAAGGTAATGTGCTGGCCACATCAGATTTTTAAAACGTTACTATTATTAATTTGAAATGAATAGTTCTTTGACAGTGACATTTATCTGTCAGTTACATACATTTAAATAATTGCGTAAATATAGAGTTTTGTTTGTTTAAATCGTAGGCTGCGGTATTTAAATTATAGATAATTTTATAAATTTATCCATAAAATATGTAAAAAAAGTATTAATACAAATATGTAGAAAATTTAATAATCTTTAATTTTTATAATGACATTAATATCGAAAAAATAACATTTAAAAGTATTTTTCGAAGAAAAACTATTTTGAGCTTCAAATAAAGTGCCATTTCCAGATATCTAATTTGCATCAAAATCTAATAGGCTCTTTGCATATTAAAAAAGGTTGAAATACAAGGTTTCAAAATTTTCCTTTACACACACACACACACACACAAACCCACACACACAAACACACACACAAACACACACACACACACACACACAAACACACACACACACATGCACACACGAACACACACACACACACGCACACACACACACACACACACACACACACACACACACACACACACACCCACACACATACACACATACATCATCGTGAAAATGTTTAAATTGGATTCTAGGGATCTTCAAACGTGCTCATTTACTAAAATCTCGATATGCGATTTTTAGCACGATCCCTATACCTCCCTTACCAAGGGTAGCGGGAGATAAAAATAAAAAATATGTTGAATGACATAGATTACCAAAACTTTTTATATTAATCGTAAATATAAAATGACGAAAATATTTGAAATAAATTTTACTCGACAGTCAATACGTGAATCACTATTTGAAATGCGATCTAATGATGACCAAATTGTGTATAAATATGACACCATATTTCACTTAACTGTGCTGTAAATTTGTAATGTAAATTACTGATTAATATTCAGTTATTCATTAACCCACTAATTATTGATCTTGCTTATTTATAACTATAATACAGGTCAAAAAATTACTAGAAATTTAATAAAAACCATACAATTGCGTTCTAAAATTTGTCTATTATATTTTTTGTTTACAGCCAATTTAAGAAATTGATGTAATTATTAAAGTTTCTATTTTGACTGAGCGTTGAACTCACTTCCAAATGTAAATACAATCACATAAAATAACAGAAAACTATAAAATATTTTTTGTTTATAAAGCTACGTTTCCAGCTCTTAACATAGTCACTGTTTTTGTTATTTGTCATAACCTTGAAAGTTTGTCATACGTATAATGGCTTGAGTGTTTCCAGCTACTGTTTTAGTATTTAGTCTTTGTCTTTGTCATAGCGCATAAACACAAAGTTTGCATACTTCATACTTTCGTCATAGTCTTTGTCGCTGTTCTGTTGGAAAGAGATAAGTGATGTAAGCGCTATCTCTTTTTATGTTGCGCAGTAGTTCTACGCGTTGTATCTGTCATTATTTTGGTGGTTATGTTATTATTTTTGTGTTGAGATAATATAAATATGGACAACAGAAAGAAAAAACATCAAATTTTTACCTTCCGTCACCTTTAGGTAAGGAAGGTATTGTCTTTGGTCAAAAAATTCGATGATGAGTTTTTAATCAATAAGCACGTTTTAGGGTCCCTAGAATACGAATTTAATATTTTTACGATGATGTCTGTATGTGTGTGTGTGTGTGTGTGGATGTGTGTGTGTGTGGATGTGTGTGTGTGTGTAACAAAATTTTCGTCTGCGATAACTCTAATACTACAGTTACAAAAATTATAATTTTTTCGTGTACTTCTTCGTTACATCCATATGAAGAGCTGATTAGATTTTGGTTACAATTGGTCAACCGGAAGTACCATCATTTGAAGATTTTAACAGTTTTTCTTGAAAAAACTATGTTAAATATAATTTTTTCACATTTGATGTTATTATAAATATTAAAGTATATTTTATTCTCTGTACGATTTGACTGCATTTTATACTTAATATTAAATGGATATAGAGTTAAAAAATTATAAAGAAATTAAATTTCATAAAGTAGCCATAGCTATGAAAACAGCTACTATATTAAGAAAATTCTGATTGAAAGATGTCAGTGTCAAGTGAAATTGACATAGTGTGTTTGTCTTACAATTTTTACTGGAAATATAGGATCTTTTGCTTTCTGTATGGAATTTGTATAAAATACATACAACTGCTTTAAGGTAATGTACAAGAAATAATAATAATAATAAATCTTTTATTTCTGCAGATACATTACACTGTATATAGAAAACGTCACAAAATAATAATTTTCTGTATGAAATTTGCATAAAATACATGCAACTGCGGGAAGGTAATGTACAAGAAATAGAATATTTAATTTAGCAAGGAACTTTCCGTATGAAATTTGTACAAAATACATAGAACTGACGGAAGGTAATGTGCTGGCCACATCAGATTTTTTATATTATAAGTACAAATAAAATTATATCATATCTTATGGATATACAGACAATATTGAAATTTTAAAGTGGAATATTAGAAATATTGTGGCTCGTTCACCATATTAATTTCGTGCTTTATTTCAAATGTTATTTTGGAATTATACAAAATAATTACATTATTACTTAATTTGAGTAATGATTACTACTCATCATTAATATCATTAATAACTATATAATTTTTGAAGCATTGTAAAGAGTTTTATATATGTGTTCCTTTTTTGAGTAAACAAACATTATAAGTACAAAACTTAAGACTGTGCTTATGTTAACAGCTGGAAATGGCCAATATCTTCTAACAAAAACATAAGACAAAATACAAAAACAAAGACTAAAACAGTGACTATGTTAAGAGCTGGAAACGTAGCTTAAATGTATAAATTTGGCAATAAATATTTAATATATTCCGGCAAAAACATTTGAAATTCCTGCAAGATATTAATATTATACGGAAGTCGGACAGTCACGTGAAATGATGAACAAAACTTTCTTCTCCAGTAACGCTACAAATAATGTAATATATTTGTGCTTGAGGCACACAAAAACATAGGAAGTAATGATGGTAGTTGATATAAATATATTAAGATTACATGTACACAGTGGTTTTGTTCTTAACGCATCATTGGAATCTCCGTAAATTTAAATAGAAAATTGCAGTTTAAAAATATTGCTGCATTTGTATTTAACATTATTATGGTTTCAAGTTATATATTCTGTAACTAGAATAAAGGTACATTCACAAATGAAAATTAGGTTTAGATTTATGGTTTATACTTTCGATTTAAAGACTTTGGCTGCATATTATGTAATAACTCCATTCATACTTCAGAATTTAGTCTCTCTAAATCCAAATCATAAAGCTAAACATTGCAAGGTCCAAACTTTAGGTTTATGATTTAGTTTGACGTCACAAACTTCACCAATGAGAACGAGTCTGAAACGATATAGATATATACACCCATCTTTATTTAATATTCACTTGGTGGATTCGGCTTTTTTAACAAATGCGAGAACATGGAGACTGTCAAAACTTAATTGCTGAAATATAACCAATAATACCAAGCGAATGACAGTTTTACGGCACACAGGTGTCTTGCTTAGTACTGTTCTACCGATATTTTAATATTATTTTTGAAGCATTTACATAGATGTCAGTACATATCAAAACTAATTTTCAGGTAATTTAAACTTACATTTATGAATGACTTACTTAAACCTAAACAAAAACCATAAACCTAATTTTCATTTGTGAATGCACCTTTACAATAGGTAACCCATCTTAAATGTAACTACACTAAAACAAGCTTGACTAGTGACTCATTTTAAAAATATGCTTTAAAGTTTAATTCTATAGGCATTTACTGGCTTGTTTTTAAACTTAAAAGTTTGGCTTGGCTTGAAAATTTTTGAAAAAATCTGATGTGCCCAACACATGACCTCTCGTCAATTCCATGTTTGAAATAGCAATGTGCTTTAGGTAAAGTATCACTTCTGGTTGATCGTTTGTAAACAAAATCTAATTTGTTCCAAAAATAGAAAAGTCTGTAATACCAAATTTTAGATTATATTTTATTATATTTCTCCTCGAATATCTGTTAAGAGCTCCAAATTAAGTACCACTTCCGGTTTATCATATAGGTATAATCAAAATATAATGTTGTTTCAAATTATACACGAGTTTTAAATACCAAATTTGAGAAGTTTTGAATCATGTTTTAATATATTTTTTAAGAAAATCTGTTTATAACTTCCTGTAAAGTAGTACTTCCGGTTTATCAATTTCAGAAAACATCTGGTATGTTGTTCTCATTAATATAAAAGTCTTAAATACCAAATTTGAAAAGTTTTGGATTGTATCAATTTATTTTTCAAGAAAATCTGTTTATAGCTTCCTGTAAAGTAGTGCTTCCGGTTTATCAATTTTAGAAAACATCTAGTATGTTGTTCTCATTAATATAAAAGTCTTAAATACCAAATTTGAAAAGTTTTGGATTGTTTCAATTTATTTTTCAGGAAAATCTGTTCGGAGCTTCAAATAAAGTATCACTTTCGGTTTATCAATTTTAACCAAAATCTAATATGTGGCTTCTCTTTATATAAAAGTCTTAAATACTAAATTTGACAGGTTTTGGAGTATATCATAACATATTTTTCACGAAAATCTGTTCAGAGCTTCAAGTAAAGTATCACTTTTGGTTTATTAATTTTATCCAAAATCTAATATGTTATTCCCTTTGATATAAAAGTCTTAAATACTAAAATTGAAAAGTTTTGGATTATATTTTAATATAGTTTTTCATTAAAAACTGTTATGAACTGTATGTAAAGTATCACTTCCAGTTATCCAGTTTTACCCAAAATCTAATCAACTCTTTATATGAATGCAGAAAGCTTAAATACGGAAAATAGAAATATTTGGAAATTTGTTATAAGAGTTATCGTGGACGAAAAAATCGTGACACAGACAGACACACACACACACAGACACACACACACAAACACACACACACACACACACACACACACACACACACACACACACACACACACACACACACACAAACATCATCGTAAAAATAGTAATTCGTGCTTATTCACTGAAAACTCACCATCGAATTTTTGAACCGATAACATTACCTCCCTTATCTACGGTATGACGGGAGGTAAAAACAAGCCAAGCCTGCGATTTTCAAGAATCTTGGTCGATAACGAGATTTTCATAAAATTAATAAACCAGAAATGCTTGAAAATCAAACTTATAATTTAAAAACTTTAATGCATGTGAGGTTCCGCCAGGCAAACGGCTTCAACAGTACAGATATATTGTCATGAAATTTGCGAATTGAAGCAGATTGGCATCCACAAAAATGGGTTGTAAATACACAATCTTAAGTAAATAGTAACATTGGTTGTTTCTGCATTAAAAATGTTACAGACCTTCTTAAAATATATTTCTTGTTCCACTTATTGCGAAAAAAAAAAATATTAATTTATATAGCCACAAAAATCTTCGAGTAATAAATCTTCTATTATCTTGATTATATAAAAGCAATATCAATCCTGCTGTCATAGTAACCGCCTTCATCTGTCTAACAGTTCACCAGCGAAGAAAGTGTTCCATTCTGTTAACGTTCTCACTCAGAATTGAATCATTATTATAATCTAATCGTTGAAAAAATCACTCATTTCCTTTCTTAATGTTAGAAGCGTTTTTAACAACATAAATTTAATCTAAAAATAATAAGAGGTACTAAAGATTAGACTAATAACAGACCGGCGAGTCATAGGAAGTAAGATATATAATTTATTTTTGGTACTAACATTGAATTTGAAGGCTTGAAGGAATATATTATAATAAATATGTACCGTGTGTCTATCTTAAAGGTGTACATAGGAGATTAACATGGGAAATCAGTTTTTTGCAATTTCCTGCTCGCCTAATTATTTTAAGCAAAAACGCGTCAAATATAAGATTTAGGGCATAAAATTCTGCATCTAAATCAATAAACAGAATTATCTTTACATGCTTTGTAACGACAGAAATTAAATATGAAAATTTAGAAAATTACGTTGAAAATATCGACAGCCATGGAATTGAACAAAAAATAAATAAATGCTTGATGTTTTATCAAATTGGCAGAAACGTCAAATAAGTTCACTTACGTTGTGACAGATAAAACGTCAAGCATTTATTTATTTTTTGTTCAATTCCATGGCTGTCGATATTTTCAACGTAATTTTCGACATTTTCATAATTAATTTCTGTCGTTACAAAACATGTAAAGATAATTCTGTTTATTGATTTAGATGCACAATTTTGTGCCCTAAAACTTTTATTTGACGCGTTTTTGCTTAAAATAATTAGGCGAGCAGGAAATTGCAAAAAACTTATTTCCCATGTTAATCTCCTATGTACACCTTTAAGACAGACACACGGTATATACAGGGTGTTTCAGGACTAGTGTAACAAACTTTAACAGCTTATTCCTGAGGTCATTTTGAGCCAAAAATATCATATGAACATAGGTCCTATTCCTTCTAGTTACCAAAATACAAGAGGTTGAAGTACTATAAAAACCACAATTTTTTTAAATTTTGTAATCAAGGTACTTACCACTTTTATTTTTGGGTTAAAACTATCATACCCCACTAATGTTAGACCGTAGATTACGGGAAAAATAACTAAAAATTTCCTTGGGCTTTAGTTTACCAGATATGAATTTATTAATTTTCTGAAAATTGCAAATTGAAACAAAGTTTTGTGTTCATACCGATATAACTCAGAAACTGATCAATGTATGGCCCTGTACGATACGGATTTGGATTTCCTGGACTTTTTTACATAAGTGTACTTATTTTTAATTTTTTTGCTCCATTGATATATTTTTGAAAAAACTAAAAACTAAAATGGAAATATATCCAAGACTGCCACTATTAATGGAAAAATGATTACCTTTATTTTTAGGTAAAAACTATTATATTCCCATATATTTTACTCGTAGAATACAAACAAAATATGGAGAAAATTCTTTAGGCATTAGTTTTCTAAAAATATGTATTTTTTAATTTGGGAAAATTGGCAAAAAAATCTTGAAAAAATCTGACACCACACGACTTCCTTGTACACAAGACCAATATGAAGTATAGACCTAAGTATAAAATTGCACGTATTTGACGTAATTTGAAATTAGCATCAATTTTTTATTTTTTTGCTATTTTTTGTCCTAATCCATAGCAAGCTTCATTACAAAAACCAAAAATTATATAAGTTTTAAATATACATATCTCACTTATACAAAGGGCTAATTTAATAATACTTGATGTGCTAGACACAGAATTTAATTCTCTAAAATTTTTATTTGAAGCATTTATTTCTAAAATCAAAATGAAACCATTTTATTGAAGAAAAACTGTTAACAACTTCAGGTAATAGGTCACTTCCGGTTAGCCTGTTTTAACCAAAATCCACTATGTTATTCCAATTGACATAAAAGTCTTATACACTAAATTTGAAAAGTCTTAGATTATATTTTAAGATAGTTGTTCATTAAAATCTATTCTAGGCTTCAAATAAAGTACCATTTCTAGAAATTATGTAATGACGAAAAAGGGAGGTGCACAACTAGATGTTATAGCAGTGCTAAATACAAAATTTCAACTTTCTGCGGCTTACCGTTTTTGAGTTATGCGAGATACATACGCACGTACGTACGTACGTACAGACGTCACGACGAAATTAGTCAAAATGGATTCAGGGATGGTCAAAATGGATATTTCCGTTGAAATCTCAAAACCGAAATTTTTCGCGATTACAATAATTCCTTTACTTCGTACAAGGAAGTAAAAACGTTGTGTTCATACGGCTGTAACTTGTAAAATACTTGAGACAGGGACCTGTACGTTACGCCATTCGTTTCCGTGGACATTTTTACATAAGCATACTTATTTTCAAATATTTTGTACACTTGCTCTATCTTTAGCAAACAAAATTCTGAAAAATGGTTGAACGCCTTACCTAAACCATTAAGTTGAAGGGTATTATGTAAAAATCTGTTCAGTTTCAAAGACCTACTAACCTAATGACTTCTGAAAAAGTTTCAGAAAAAATCTCCTCATCACGTAAGAAAGTAACTGACTCATTTGAAGTTCAAATTACGTCAGTTCTGAGATGTATTAGTTTTTAAGGCGTGTTGCTCTAATTTTCAGATGAAAGTGATCAACATTAACAGGTGTGTTGCGTTACGACAGTGCGTATGTATGGACATGGACATCAGTTACATGGGGGACATTAAGACATTATTAATAGTGTTTATGATAATTTATAGATCTAGAAGTGTACGAATTTTTAATGGCTGGTTGCACAAATATTTGGCTAGACAACTTGGTTGTTAATTATGAATCATAGCAAAAATAGAGCAACAAATAATAAATAAAAAAATGTTTTGTAAGAGTTATTTATATGTCTATATGAGTGGTTTTGGAAGTATTATACAAGGGAAATATTATAACTCGGAGTAGGCTACGGGCAAAGAAACGTATGTCAATTTAAAATATTTAATTAAACATCAATTTGAAATAAGATATTGTCATAGTTATTAACGTCATAAGGCTGATATGTAGCAAATAACAGATGAGGTTGAATGTTGTAAAATCGAGGCGATAGCCGAGATTTTATGATCAACCGTGTCTGTTATTTGTATATCAGCTGTGTGACGTTCAGTATTTTTCAAAATAACATAAAATATCTTTTTAAAATTCTATTTTCTATGGCATATTGACAGGTGACAGCTCTTCATGACAATTTCATGATGCTGAGATTTTTTTTAGGAATGCATGATTTTTAATAATTGTACTGTTATAAAAAATAACGGCCGTGGCTGTTTTGATGCATATATCGGTTGAGCATACATTACTGTTAAAGCACATTTAACAGTATGGTATTATGAAAAATATTTTACCTAAATAAATCAAAGCTTTTCTTAGTGAATCTTATATTAGAAACGGAAACAAATTAGAAAACGGCGAATGTAAATATACTGTATCCTTCTTTATTGTCTTTTCTTCTCAAAATTACATTTCAAAATAAATTTTGACAACTTGACATTTAAATTGAATAATGATCAGACATACGTTTCTCTGTTCATAACCTACTCCGAGTTAGGGATTTTTTTGAACACACTGTATATTTAATGGATAAATGTATAAAATTATCTATAATTTAAATCCCGGAGCCTACCCTTTATTCAAGCACAACTCCTTGGTTACACAGTTCATATCTCAAATGTATGTAACTGACAGATAAATGTCACTGTCAAAGAACTAACCATTTCAAATTAATAAGGTTTAAAGAAAAAGTAAATAGAACCATAGTTATATGGAATGGAACTTAATACAGTTTCCAGCATAGCAAATATGTAAGTATGTATACTTAGATTAATAAAAATCAAATGGCGGGAGGTATAGTGTTGGCCACATCCGATTTTTACCTTCCGTCACCTTTGGTCAAAAAATTCTGTGATGAGTTTCTAATGAATAAGCACGTTTCAGGATCCCTAGAATACGATTTTACAATTTTTACAATGTCTGTATCTATGGATGTATGTGTGACAATTTTTTTCGGATCGCATAACTCCGATACCACCTTTTCAAAAATTATAATTTTTGCGTTTACATCCATATGAAGAGCTATTAGGTTTTGGTTATAATTGGTCGACCGGAAGTACCCTAATTTGAAGATTTTAACAGTTTTTCTTGAAAAAACGCTGTCAAATATGATTTTTGCACGATCGGATTATTTTTATATTTACCGATAGTGTTTCCTAGACAGTAGGTCTTATTTACAAATTACTGAACGGTAAGTGATGTGATTCACGTCGGTAAGTGATGTGCTTCACTTACCGTTCAGGAAGCGAGACGGTAAATAAATAAAAACAAAAATCGAAGCTTACTTCAAAAATGACAAATAAATTTTTTTAATATGTCAAAATAATTTTCAAATCTAATTTTTCTTTTAAATTTTGTGTGTCGATCGTGCAAAAAATAGTATAAGCATCACGAACGTTAATAAATTACCGATCTCAGACAAAATTGGGACCTTCGCTTCGCTCAGTTCCCAAATATTGTCTTCGATCGGTAAACTGTCCTTACCATTCTTTAATCTTAGTATACTATTTTCCACATTTAATGTAATTATAGATGTTAAAGAATATTTAATTCTCTATACGATGTGATTACGAATTTCGTGGTAATTTGTAAATAATTGTAACTTTAAACTTTAAATAAAATGTATTTTTTGTTTTTCCCAATTTTTTCAAAATATCAATACTATTTACCGTATTACCTAAGGCCTTTTTGACACTTTTAAAATATTAATATATCAAATCGCCCCTCCAGAGTTCTTTTTAGCAAGAATTAACACTATCTTTAACCGGAATTGACACATTGACCGATTTTTACCTTCCGTCACCTTTAGGTAAGGAAGGTATTGTCTTTGGTCAAAAAATTCGGTGGTGAGTTTTTGATGAATAAGCACGTTTTAGGGTCCCTAGAATACGATTTTACTATTTTTACGATGATGTCTGTATGTGTGTGTGTGTGTGTGTGTGTGTGTGTGTGTGTGTGTGTGTGTGTGTGTGTGGATGTGCGGATGTGTGTGTGTGTGTGTGTGTAACAAAATTTTCGTCTACGATAACTCTAATACTACAATTCCAAAAATTATAATTCTTTCGTATTCCTCTTCGTTGCATCCATATGAAGATCTGATTAGATTTGGTTATAATTGGTCCACCGGAAGTACCCTCATTTGCAGATTTTAACAGTTTTTCTTGAAAAAACTATGTTAAATATCATTTTTAATGTTATTATAAATATTAAAGAACATTGTATTCTCTATACGATTTGACTACATTTTATACTTCATATTAAATGGATATAGAGTTATAAAATTATAAAGAAATTAAATTTCATAAATTAGCCAGCTATGCTAGAAACAGCTATTATATTAAGAAAATTCTGATTGAAAGATGTCAGTGTCAAGTGCAATGACATATTCGTAGTATATTTGTGTTAGGATCTTTTTGCTCAAAATTTTCTGTATGAAATTTGTATAAAATACATACAACTGTCAAAAGGTAATGTACATACAAGAAATTTATAATCTTTTGTAAGGAACTTTCTGTATGGATTTTATAGAAAATACATACGCATTTACGAAAATTCTACCGGTAGATACCGCATCTACCAACTGTGTAAAACACGAGTGGTAAAAAGTTACCGTGTTCGAAAATTGTTAAATATCTACCAAATCCATCTACTGGATTAATGAAGAATCTAATCTCAAAAAAAGGTAGTGATGCAAAGCGAAGCGTGCGCGGTAAAAGTGGAAATGTGTTCAAAGTAGGACTGTGCTCATTTTGTTGACTACGTTAAATTTCTAACCTGTTTTAAATTTTCAAATTTTTTCGTAGGTATTGGATCTACCTTGTTTACCACTTGCGTTCTTATAATATCGATTCCGGTAGCTATAAACTGATAAAAGCTGTGTACCGGTAACAGTTCACAGGTAGAATTTTCGTAAATACCTCATATAACTGACGGAAGGTAATGTGCTGGCCACATCAGATTTTTAATCTTACTCCTGAATTGTTTGAAATTATTTTTAAATAATACTAAAATCGTGTTGTACGAAATATAAATTTACTATTAGTTGCTAAGTTCGCAGGTATCAGCTAGTATTTTCTAAAACAGAATTCTTGTTTCAACAACAAAGATATAATGTAATTGCTTTATTTATAACAATTTATACGTATTATACTTGTTTGATATTAAATTACTATTAATTACAGTCTACAAAAGCGATATAATTTATTACAGTACTTCTAAATATGCCAATAATTCCTTATAAATTTATATCTCAATTTATGTATAATTATCCAGTTGTACCTTAATTGATACTAACTTATATAAATCATACTCTACATTATAAGGCGACATATTTTTGTTGTTTGCTCTAGAAAATTTTCAGGTTTTACGGTTCACGTAGCACGTAGCATAAGAAAGTCTGGTTATTGTCTAAGTTTTTTATTTTCAAGGTTATTCAAATTAATTTTTAAATTGATACTTATAAAAGAAATTGATATTAATTATTTGACTCTGAATGGAGCGATTTTTACGGTATGTGAGTTTTCACTAAGCATGAAATTGTTAATAATACTACTTTGCATAAATTATAATTATTTATTGATATGTAATTTGTAATATATTAATAATTAAAATAAATATAAATTTACTGCAACAAATAAATATATCATCACGGCATATTACCCATTGCTGGGTGTGTCAATCTGATTTGTTCGCAGATATCGGTAATGATGACGACATATTTGTACCGTGCGGGCGTTTACCAGACGTCACCTCACGGGCACTCATTGCTGGCGTGGAGAGTGCACCACAGGGGTTAATTTTGTGCCATTTAATATTCGAAATACTTGGCGCCGATCGTAACGTTACAGAATAATAGGCTACTTGCGTGGTACTAAAAATCTGATATCTATCACAAATACCTGAAGTAAAATTGAAAATGTATGGAAAAATATACATTTTATTTAAAAAAAATACATGTTTTTTAATAAATTAAGAAAGAAGATTTTCTTTGACGTCATTATTTTGAACTGGAGAAAGGGATGCATATTGAAGAATGTAACCTGTAGATAGCGAGCGAGTGCGAGTTTTAATTTGATTTTGACATTACTTCATTTTTCTGTCACTGTCTCTCTTCTTTATTATTTACAATTTGCGTGGTTTCTGTTCCTTTTATTACGTATTTCGATTTGTTAAGCAGGATTTTAACATAACTTATATTCGTACAAGATTAAAATGACAAACGAAAATATTAACCCCCAAACTATTATTCAAACGTCAAACAGATGATCTGTCATGTTTAAATTACCCGCACATGTCGTTGCTATTGGACGTACCGATGTTATTGCTTTACAGCCATTCATTGGTTCGGCGTAATTCTACGTCATACGCGGTGGTAATTTAAATATTAAAATTTCATTAATTTTTTTCTGGCCAATTAATGAAAATTTTGCTAAAAGAAAAAATATGGATAGCAAGTTTTTATCGTCTCTTCAAAAATATTAAATAAAAAAATGGCACGCAAGTAGCCTATTGAAAAAAGGGGATAAATCAGGAGTAAATTTGTTTTAATTTTGGCTTTTTGGCTTATAATGTATTTCTCATGATGAGGTTATATATTTGCATTTTTTTACGCAGAATGTTAAGGAACTACAGTTCACAATATACAAATAGTTTCAAAGGTCGTTCTTTTAAAGTATAAACATTCATTGCATCATGATTTACCGCTTATTACTTCAGGCTGTTTAAGACTTGACGGCAGATTATTTGACACAAATTTAAGATAATTTACATACCATATAATTTGTAGAACGTCAAGGATAAATACTTTACGAGAATGGCAACTCAGGTCGTAGATTTTTGTATACATAATACAGTTTTGGGGTAGAAACAGGGAAGAAAATGTTTGTACGAGTATGCTGTACAAAATTGTAAGTCTTACAGATCTGTAAATAATGAACAAAATTGCATCGAAACCTGTAACTCTTATGTATAATTTTATATTAATCAACAAAACTAGATGTGATTTTGTAATATTTTTTGCATATTTATCGATTCGTAAGATTTACAAATTAGTGCAGAATTGGCCTATACATCTTTAATTTAGTCGCTGAATCTTCCTTTGAGTCGATTTAGGGTAGAAAGGTCGACAGATCGTCCAGGTACAGGCTTATATGTTGCACTGTATGTTAGATATGGTAAAACTAACGAATGAAAGTTGACGTTTAAATTATTTTATAGATGTGGTTTCTTTTGAAACCATAGAGAAGAATAGAATTATACGAAATATTCAGATATGAAATTTTTGCATGAGCCCATTTAAATACTGGACTAGGAAAGCACAGAAATACATTACTATGTCTGGCTGAAAATAGATGGCCGACTAGGGTAACTGAATATCAAAACAGGGGTGCGTTTAAAATATTTTAAACATTTTTCGTTTATATTGATTATAACAAAATATTTTGATCTTTAAAATATTTAAATAGGAAATTTGGGAACAACCTTGAAGTCAGGGGTTAAGAAAGTAGGCCATAAGTTCCGTCGTTATTTAAGACATTAATCAACGTCGTTTATTTATTGTGGACGTTTCGGACATTAATTTGTCCATCCTCAGCCAAATATTATAAATACGATATAATATAATGCTAGTCAATTTACTATAATGAACTACATATTTACAAAACAGTGCTCGCCCAAAATTCTAAGAATTATTGCAGAATATAAAAACAAGTAATCTGCAATAATTCTTGACAGAATTTTGGGCGAGCACTGTTTTGTAAATATGTAGTTCATTATGGTAAATTGACTAGCATTATATTATATTGTATTTATAATATTTGGCTGAGGATGGACTAATTAATGTCCGAAACATCCACAATAAATAAACGACGTTGACTAATGTCTTAAATAACGACGGAACTTATGGCCTACTTTCTTAATCCCAAAATTTAAATTATTTAGTTTAACAATTCTACGAAATAGGATTATTTTTAATTTCCTCTAACAGTAATTACGACTTGAGGGTTGCTTACACCTGAGACGAACGAACTAGAATTTGCGGTATTAAATTTTTTAAATACACCCCTGAATCCTGTTGCTAAGGTCATTTTAAATGCCTCCTGGTATTGAGTACAATTCTAATTTTCTGTAACGGAATACATAAGAGTCAGTTTCCTTTCAAATCAAATATAGGAAAATATCAACTTTTATTCGCTAGTCATACTATAAGTGCTTGTACCTTTGTAACATGTTTACACCTTAGTGTTGATTTGAGTTGTATATTCGGTGTTTTGTTTGAAGGGTACTGTATATTGTTAGTACAAATCGAATTTGTCAATTAATATTATATTTTATAAATCCGTAGTATATCTACATTGTTTTCTCCATCATCAGAAAATGATTAGTAAGAAACTATTGAATATACATAACATGTTACAAGATAAATAAATAATTGCAAGAAATGTAAAACATAACAAATTACAATTGATTTAATGCATGAATTGCCCGTGCTTACAAAATTACAAGAAAACATAAGCATAACTGACGATGTGTAGATTTAAATGTATATAAACAAATGAAGAGTATATGATGGTATATTTGAAGAACACAAAACCGATAACAGTCCTAAAATACAGGAGCTAAAAAGGATGACGGTCCAAGCATACTCGACCCATCTCTGGATATAATAATGTCCAATCTGAATTTTGGACTAAGATTTAATACAGTGTCTTACTTCAAAAACATGGTTTCAAACTTCAAAATTCGTGAATTGGAAACAACACATTTTGTGAGAAATGAAAATGGTAGAAAAATTTCTCAGAAATTATGATTGTTACCATAGCAACTAGTAGTAGATAATAAGCCGTGAAGATGTATGTATTTTTTAATGAACCATATAAATTATCTTGTCTTATACATCAACTCCACGCATTAGTTTTTTAGTTGCGTTGAGGCATTGTACAGCTGAAATGAAGTCTTTCACTTCCCATCCGCATAGTTCACTAGTCATGTGATGTATTCTGTACTCATCCTTTCTATAGCTAGCGGATACAATCTTACACACAATATTGCATCAACAGAACTGAACGATGGACACTCACTTTCAACAGAGAAATTCATACTAGATACTTTAATGGGGTCTGTACATGGAAATATTCTTATACGACTATTATTCTCCACCGTTTTGTATATTTAAATTCTGGCAAAACCAAGGGAGTAAATCTATTTTAAAATTCAAAAAGTAGCTTCAGGTTTTGCAAATGCAGTCTCTCTTTTTTGAGTTTCTTTTAGTAAATGAGCACGTTTTAAGGTCCCTAGAATCCAAGTTTAACATTTTCACGATGATGGCTGAGTGTATATGTGTATATGTGTATACCGTGTGTCTATTTTAAAGGTGTACATAGGAGATTAACAAGGGAAATCAGTTTTTTGCAATTTCCTGCCCGCATCAAATAAAAGTTGTGGGGCATAAAATTCTGCATCTAAATCAATAAACAGAATTACCTTTACATGCTTTGTAACGACAGAAATTAAATATGAAAATGTCGAAAATTACGTTTAAATATCGACAGCCATGGAATTGAATTAAATAAATGCTTGACGTTTTATCTGTCACAAAGTAAGTTAAATTATTTGACGTTTCTTACTATTTGAATTTGTCTCTAGTTTTATTGTTTGAAATTATTAGAAAATTAATATTTATACTAATGAAGAGCGTGATTTCACAATTACTAAATTCGTGACAAAATTTGAATGTGTCTTTAAAAAATACATGTGAGCCGCGTAATCAGAATATAGGACGAGAAGGAAAACGTGCATTACTAGAAGAAAGAGTGTTAGGAATAAGTGTAGTCGCCTTCTGTAGTACTAGATGTATTGGAAATGAGTTGGGAGTACATCACAGCATCATACATAATTTTGTTACGCAGTTGAATTTTTAATAAATTCATATTATTTAAACAAAACTCTATTTTTTAACTTTATTTATTAGTCTAATATAATATTTCTCTTATTATAATTAACGATATTTTTCAAATCAAATTGTCAGAAACGTCAAATAAGTTAACTTACGTTGTGTCAGATAAAACGTCAAGCATTTATTTATTTTTTGTTCAATTGCATGGCTATCGATATTTTCAACGTAATTTTCAACATTTTCATATTTAATTATTGTCGTTACAAAACATGTAAAGGTAATTCTGTTTATAACTTTTATTTGACGCGAGCAGGAATTTGCAATAAACTGATTTCCCATGTTAATCTCCTATGTACACCTTTAGTATGTGTACATGTGTTTATGTGTGTGTATGTATATGTGGATCCTCCACTCTAACTCAAATGCTATCATCCAGAAAATTTTGAAAATTGTATCTCGACCTTTTTTAATATGGAAAGAACCCATTAGATTCTGGTGTAAATCGAATAACCAGAAATGGCACTTTACTTGAAGCTCAAAATAGTTTTTCTTCAAAAAATACCTTTAAATGTTATTTTTTCGAGATTAATGTTATTATAAAAATTAAAGATTATTAAATTTTCTACAGATCTGCAATAATACTTTTTCTATATATTTTATGAATAAAATAAAATTATCTATAATTTAAATCCTGGAGCCTACGCTTTATACAAACAAAAGGCAGTTATTCAAATATAACTGACAGATAAATGTCACTATCAAAGAACTAATCTTTTTAAAATAAAATTAGTAATGTTTTAAAATGTTGTTAGATGGATAAGAACACGGCGAAGAAACTAGAGAGACCGCGTAGAATGAATGAATAAAACAAAAAAGCCAGACACTCGCCGACCCATAGGAAGACCGCAGAAAAGATGATATGAATGCTGGACATCTGCATCTCAAAGGGATAACATGACAGAAAATAATAGGACAAAGTCCTATTAAAAGAAGAAGAAAAAGAAATTCTTATTACTCAACAGAACACAAAACCAGGACTCATTAAATATCGATAAAATTATTTATGAAATAATATATGGTATACATTATTTAAATTTATATTTACAAACAAATGTATTTAAATATAGTTAATAATGTATTATTGACTAATAAATATTTAAATTTATTCATTACTTCACATATAAATTTATAATAAACTAGTACAACATTTATTATTTATTTATTTATTTATGAATATGTCCAGAAATTATAGGTAGTCGACTGTCGCCTGTTCATACGGCGAAAATATATTTTGTTAGTAAGTCCCACTAAATATCTCCACAGTTAATAATATTTGGTTCGCTCCATAATCATTACATAACAGTCAACCTAACCTAAATACTTCATCAATTTTTCATGAAATAAACAAGCAAAGCACGTATACCACCATGTGTTCAAAACAAATTACTTCGGCACACATACGCCTGAAAAAGTAGTCCTAGTGCATTATGGGTGTCGAATGTAGGCGGAGTAATACAGAGAGTTTTTAATCGCTTTAAATGGAGAGAGTGCGAAATTAATTTCGTTGAGAAAAAAAAGAAAGAGGTATTTTGTTTTGCAATGAAGATTTTCACACATGTTTAGTGGAACGAATTAAGAATATAATCAAATTTTATAATGAATTTCGCACAGAACTAGATACATTAATAAATTGGAAGCCTAGATTTTAAAATTAAAACTATAACAGTTGATTTTTGCATAATATAAATTTGGAGATTTCAATGATATATCAAGAAACAAACCCTTATAATATTTTTTTAAAATTTACGATTTATACAGGGCGTATTGTATTGACCAAAATAAGTAAAAAAAACGTATAAACAATATAGGTCTGATCTTCATGTGTTTCCGAGAAAGAGGCCCTTTTGTATTACAATCGAAGAAAAACGGACAAAGATAGTGATCGAACAAAATTTTGTCTATGCCAATCAATAGACTCTTTTCAATTTTTAATAGTTATGAAGTTATTTGAAAATTAATAGTCAAAGTCGTCACAACATTTTACTTAATACAATGGGCTACTTGCGTGTAATTTTTTCATTTAATATTTTTGAAGAGACGATAAAAACTTGCTACTCATATTTTTCCATTAATTGGCTAGAAAAAAATTATTGAAACTTTAATATTTAAATTACCGCCATGTATGACGTAGAACCAATGAATGGCCGTAAAGCAAGAACATCGGTACGTCCAATAGCAACGGCATGTGCGGGTATTATAAACATGACAGATCATCTGTTTGACTTTTGAATAATAAAAGTAACAGAAACCACGCATATTGTAAATAATAAAGAAGAGAGTCAGTGACAGAAAAATGAACTAATGTCAAAATCAAATTAAAACTCGCATTCGCTCGCCATCTACAGATTACATTCTTAAATATGCATCCCTTTCGCCAGCTCAAAATAATGACGTCAAAGAAAATCTTCTTTCTTGTTAAAAAACAAATAATTTTTTTAAAATAAAATTTATATTTTTACATACGTTTTCAACTTTACTTTTCAGTACCACGCAAGTAGCCTATTATTTGACTATTTTTTGAAAAACAAACACACATAACCTCTCAAAGGTAAATAAAAAGTCTCATTTAATCGAAGTCCTAACTCTTACAGTTTTCGAGATAGTAGAGGTAAACCCCGTAAAAACTTATTTTTCACTGTCTTAAAACTCGGAAAGTATTAAAGATCGGACTCATGTTTTTTACTATTTTTGGTCAGTAATGCCCTTAAAGTTCTTATTCAAAATTGAAAAATAAGTCTCGTGGCCGCGTGCCTGAGTGTCTGGTCGCAAATCTGGGGAACCGGGTTCGATCCTGACTGACGCCAAATATTCAAATTTGAAAATGACACAAAATTGACCCCTGTGGTGCACTCTCCGCGCCAGCAATAGGTGCCCGTGAGGTGACGCCTGGTAAACGCCCATACGCTACAAATATGTCATCATCATTACCGAATTCTGTGTACAAAGCAGATTGGCACACCCAGCAATGGGTAATATGACGTGATGATATATTTATATTTATTTATTTTAGCAATGTGAAAAGTCGTCGTCAAGTATAGGAATATTGTAGAGAGTAATGGCTATACGCTGTAATTCATTCGGATGTATTACAACACGAGTAACAGGCGAGTGTGATAAAAAAATAAATAAATAATAATAACTATTTATAGAAATTAATTCTATTAATAAGTCCTTTATTATTCCAATGCAAAGTAGTTCTATTTTAATATGTAAAATATATGATTCAGTAGCATACATTATGTATATTATATTTTAATCAATTTGGTACTACTAGAAATCATAATTTAAAATATTTAAATATACAGACATTATGCATCTTATATTTAGAATATTATAACATAACCTTTTTTGCATTGTCTTTTCATTGCAACATATAATAAATAACCCAATTCCTATGTAATTTACAAATTGAAAGCATGCATCCAAAGGTCATAGACGAAATTATTGTTAAATTTATAGACAACAGCTTTCTATCTAAAATGATAGACAAATTTCTACTCGTAGTGACATAAAAACTTACTGATTATATTTATTAATGTCATGATATACATAAACATAACATTATCTGCAATCTAAGTGTTATATTATTTGATTTTGACCATCAATTATGTTCAAAACTTAACACGGTGGACGGTGAATGAAAATAAATATATCAAAATGTATTTCACTTATACTTCTTGAAGTACCGTCCATACACATGGGTATGTCTCAACTTATATTGAATTGACTTGCCTTCATATTAAAAAATCTGATGTGGCCAACACAATACCTCCCGCCATTTAATTTTTATTAATTTCATACTTCCATATTTAGATATACTGGAAACTGTATTGTTCCACTCCATATAACTATGGTTCTATTTACTATTTTCTTTTTAAAACGTTACTATTATTAATTTGAAATGATTAGATCTTTGACAGTGATATTTATCTGTCAGTTATATACATTTGAGATATGAACTGTGTAACCAAGGAGTTGTGTTTGTTTAAAGCGGAGGCCCTGAGATTTAAATTATATATAATTTTATAAATTTATCCATAAAATATATAGAAAAAGTATTAATGCAAACCTGTAAAAAATTTAATAATCTTTAATAAATTGCGAGAAAATAACATTCAGTGGTATTAAAATTTAATGACTTCTTTCTAAGGTAGAAATACAAGGTTTCAAAATTTTCTGAATGATAGTATTTGAGTTAGCGTGGAGGATCTATACACATATATGGTATGACTAGCGAATGAAAATTGACGTTCAAATTATTTTATAGATGTGGTTTCTTTTGAAAGCTTAGATAAGAACAGAATTGTACGACATATTCAGGTATGAAATTTTAGCATTTTTTAAATATTGGACTAAGAAAGCACAGAAATACATTACTATGTCTGGCTGAAAACAGATGGCCGACTAGGGTAACTGAATATCAAAATATTTTAAACATTTTTCGTTTATGTTGATTATAACAAAATATTTTGATCTTTAAACTATTTAGTTTGGCAATTCTATGAAATAGGATTATTTTTAATTTCCTCTAACAGTAATTCAGACTCGAAGGTTGCTTACACTTGAGACGAACAAACTAGAATTTGCGGTATTAAATTTTTGAAATACATCCCTGAATCCTGTTGCTAAGGTAATTTTAAATGCTTCCTGGTATTGAGTACAATTCTAATCTGTTGTAACGGAATATATAAAAGCCAGTTTCCTTTCAAATCAAATATAGGGAAATGTTTGCAAAAGAAACCACATCTATTAAAAAATCTAAACGTCAAGTTTTATTCGCTAGTCATACTATACACACAGACATAATCGTGAAAATGTTAAAATTGTTTCTAAGGGTCTTAAAACGTGGTAATTTACCAAAATCTCGATATGCGATTTTTAGCACGATCCCTATACCTCCCTTACCAATGGTAGCGGGAGGTAAAAAAAGATATGGGGTCCTCCACTATCGTAACAAATTATGATAGACAAGGCAGTAAAAAATCAATCCGTCAAAGATTTAAGGGATGGTCGAATTATTTCTTCGAGATCAACAAAGTCAATTTTTTGACTATATAATATTTATTGACCATACTTGATATTTCAAAGAACAAAATCAAGATTCAAAAATTAAAAATCATACCTCATATCGGTTAGCGCCTTTTGAAGTCCACACTGTCACTCACACTCACACACTGTCTTGTCTTCTTCGAGTCCGGGGTTCGAAGCACGTGTCTGTCGGCTGGCTGTTGTGTGACTGCTGAGCTTACTGTCCAACTGTTACTGTTGTCTGTTGTCTTCAGCCGGCCTGAAGAGAGAGTTTGAGTTTAGTTAGTGGTACGCCAGCCTTTTGGATTGGGAAAGAATACTTTGTGTCGAGATGGGGAGAGCTCTGACGATTGAGCAATTTGCGGGAGTCTAGGGGGAAGAAGAATGGGAGTGGAGGATGCAGAAAGAAAGAGAGAATGGAAGAAATGATAGGGAATCGAATTGTTTATGGCTGAAGGTGATATTTTTTTTTTGTAAAACGATGGTATTATGGAACACCTCTCAATTACTATTATAAAGTATTGGTTTAAGAAGATTTGCACAGGGTTTTACATCCCATCCTTTATTAAACTGTCTATTTCAGTAATACAGTATTTATTCCTTAAAAACCTTTTTTTGAAGTTTCAGTAAACACTTATACCTTCTTCAGAGTCAGTAATACCTTACAGATTTTTTTTACAGAGTTTATGTTTAAAAATCTGGGAGATTTTACTTACCCTGAAGAAGGCAATGAAAAAACAGATGAGCTCGCTAAAAAGGGAGCCAAATTTCCATTTTACGGGCCTGTACTGATGTAGCCAACACATGACCTCTCGCCAATTCCATGTTTAAAATATACAAGGTGTTTAAAAATAAAAATTAAAGGCATATAGTACTGACCAAAATAAGTAAAAAGCTAAATCAACATATGACTGATCTTCAACTGTTTCCGAGAAAAGCGAATAATAAAAAAAAACTGACAAAGGTAGTGATCGAACAAAATTTTGTCTATGTCAGTAAATAGACTGTCCCATAGCTATAGCTACGTTATGAAATTTATTTTCTTTATAATTTTTTAAATCTATATCCATTTAACATTAAGTATAAAATGCAGTCAAATCGTATAGAGAATAAAATATTCTTTAATATTTATAATAACATTAAATGTGAAAAAATGATATTTAACATAGTTTTTTCAAGAAAAACTGTTAAAATCTTCAAATGATGGTACTTCCGGTTGACCAATTGTAACCAAAATCTAATCACCTCTTCATATGGATGTTACGAAGAAGAACACGAAAAAATTATAATTTTTCAAATTGTAGTATTAGAGTTATCGCAGACGAAATTTTTGTTACACACACACACACACACACACACACACACACACACACACACACCCACGCACATACAGACATCATCGTAAAACGTGCTTATTGATTAAAAACTCATCGAATTTTTTGACCAAAGACAATACCTTCCTTACCTATAAGTGACGGAAGGTAAAAACAATAAAATTTTATATGAAACGTTTTTCTCAATTTCTGATAGTTATTTGAAAATTAAATATTGGCCTAGGGCGCCACAACATTTAACATAGTACAATTATTTGATTTCAAAAAAAAACAAAAGCACATTTAAGATGACCTCTGAAAGGTAAACAAAAAATCCCATTTAATCAAAGTTGTAACTCTTATAGTTTACGAGATAGCAGACGTAAACTCTGTAAAAACTCATTTTTCACTAACTCAAATCTCGGAAACATTTTGGTCAGTACTATATGCCCTTAATTTTTTTTACAGTATTTTTGAAACCCTTTTTGTTTATTAATTTTAGCCAAAATCTAATATGTTGTTCCCCTTCATATAAAAGTCTTTAATACTAAATTTAAAAATGTTTGGAATATATCAATATATTTTTCATGAAAATCTATTTAGAGTTTCAAATAAAGTATCACTTCCGGTTTATTAATTTTAGCGAAAATCTAATATGTTGTTCCCCTTGATATAAAAGTCGTAAATACTAAAATTGAAAAGTTTTGGTTTATATTGTAATATAGTTTTTTATTAATAACTGTTATGGGCTTCAAGTAAGGTACTACTCCCGGTTGTCCAATTTTACCCAAAATCTAATTAACTCTTTATACTCATATGAATGCAGTAAGCTTAAATACGGAATATATAGAGATTTTTGGAAGTTTGATACCGTGGTCGAAAAAATCATCACACACACACACACACACACACACACACACACACACACACACACACACACACACACACACACACACATATATATATACATATATATATATATATATATATATATATATATATATATATATATATATATATATATATAAATGGCTTTATTCTGTGTTAAAAATTAATAGTTTTTCTGTGTAAAATATTCGTGTTAAAAAAATTCGGTGTAATAGTTTTTCCAAAAACACAGAAAAATGTGAAGCAAAAAATAATAATCCAGTGTCAAACTTTAAAATAATATATAGTGTCACATACTTAAAATAGTCTTAAGCTATAGTTATCAGAACCAAAAGGCGCAAATTTCTGAAAAATTCTTTTTTTTGATATTGCTTTAATAAATTTTGTTTTATTAGAGTGTGCTTCGTATATTTTTTACTTCAACTGACTGTTACCTTATCGGACAGTTTTACCAGAGATAAAAATACAGGACCTGAAGGTAGTACGTTATTTTTTTGGAAATACAAGCGATCACCAAAAGTTCTTCCACGTTTTTAGTAATATTTCATTTTGTTATAATTTGCAACCTTTCGTTTTCGTCTCACCCGCATAACCAGTTTAATACTAGGTCGAATTCACTCTCATTACATGCATAACACTCTACACTTACACCATTACACTGTTACATGTGAATCGATCGACAAACAAAGGTTTCATCATGAGAAAGCTCAACTCCTAAGCAGATTCATACGTATATAATTCTATTCATTATACATCATGTGATACAGATTGCTAAAGATGTTGTTATAATCGGATCATTAATATGTATTCATATTTTTGCAAAAAATGGTTGAGTTTATTACTGGTATTAAACGTTTTTGTGAATGATTGCGCATATGAAGTTTATTTTATTCTATCTAGAAAATACATCCTTGCATGTTAATGGTGTCCTCCACCATAACAAAAAATTATAAAATACACACTTTATACTGAAAGTAATATTCAATAAACAACGATTAAGATAAAAAAATCTAATGTCGCCATCACAATACCTCCCGCCATTTACAGCCCGAGTCACAAAAAAGATTAAGTTAATCCTTATTTTTGAATTAGCGAATTTTATTCTAATTTTGATAGTTTATTTCTTAAAATGTAGTCTAATCTAATCCAAGTAACTACTTTTTTTTAAATCCCTCAACAGGATTAAATTCCAATTACAGAGTGGGTTCACATTCACACACATCCATGCCTTAGTGAGATTCGAACCCATAGCCCCAACGGCACTCATGACATGAGGCGTTGCTTTAACCATTGAGCCACCGGAGCTATAATAAAATAAAGATTAAATTTTAAATACCGGGATAGAATAGAATTCACTAATCCAAAAATGAGGATTAGCTTAAACATTTTTGTGAATCGTTAATTTTTATTAATCTAAATACACACCTACATATTTACTTATGCTGGAAACTGTATTGAATTCCTTTTCTATTGTTCTATTTACTTTTTTCTTTTTAAAACGTTACTAATATTATTTTGAAATAATTAGTTACATATATTTGAATAACTGTGTTTTGTTTGTTTAAAGTGTAGATTCTGGGATTTAAATTATAGATAATTTTATAAATTTATCGATAAAATATATAGAAAAAGTATTAATGCAAATCTATAGAAAATTAAATAATCTTTAATTTAAACATTTAAAGGTATTTTTCGAAGAAAAATTATTTTGAGCTTCTAGTAAAGTGCCATTTCTGGTTATCCGATTTTCACCAAAATCTAATGGGCTCTTTCCATTACAGAAAAAGTTCGAAATACAAGGTTTCAAAATTTTCTGAATGATAGTATTTGAGTTAGAGTGGAGGATCCACACACACATACACAAATACACGCAGACATCATCGTAAAAATGTTAAAATTGGATTCTAGGGACCTTAAAACGTGGTCATTCTCCAAAATCTCTGTGTCCGATTTTTAGCACGAGGTAAAAAACAATTTTTTAATACTTACTTTGCGAGATATTTGAAATTTGTTGTTAATGTCAAACTATTGCTATCTTTCTCTCGCCATCTACTATAATGCTTGTGCGAGAGAAAGATAAAGCAATAAAGAATTTTCAATACTACGAATTGCTTAAAAAATGAACTATTGTCTTTTATTTATTTTAAGTCAAACGTCAGAATAATTGATACAGTTGTCCAGCAAATTTAAATTTCGCGTCAATTATTTTACTGTGTAAACTCGGTTCACGTTTGAACCAATCAGAGAGCTAGAATCCTAGGCCTTATTTCACCCAAAGCTCTATAGTTAAAACGGATAGAGTATAATAATAGTAACATTTTAAAATGTATGAACCAAAACAGTAATAATAGATCAGGATCAGAAAGTATGGGTGGTAAAATATTTTCTAATTTAATTTGTCATGTGGATATTCATGTTGAAAATGATACTTAGACATTAATGTTTTGAAGAGAAACTTTAAATATCTTCATACAAAATTGAATATAAATTCTTTCATTAGATTATTAAATAGGAATTGTAGGATTTCAAAATAAAATTCTTATAAACTTTTATTATTGATTTCTCAACAATGTTGAATTCCTTTTATTTTATAGTGTAGGTAAAAAAGTACAAGTATTAAAATATTCGACTCATGCGTCTAAGTGTTGTAATTGATTCAATATTTTTGATTCTAATATTTAAAAATGATCCTGACTTAAATTTAGTTGCAGAAATCTATAAAAATAAAGAAGGTAGCAAGTTGCTTCTTTGATTATTTCAAAATCAAAAAATATCTGAGGTTATTTTTGCTAAATCAAAAAACAAAGTAGATGTTACGAATTTTGAAAATGTTGGCTACTACTGCACTAATCTATTGCTTCAAAATGGAAACAAATGATTTCGAAAACAAAAGCAACTCAAATCGTGACTCGGCTTACACTAGATGATGAACGCAGCAGCGAATGTTAAAACCGTTTGATCTATGAATAAAAATGAAAGTTGAGCAATTTGGAAAGAATTGTTTCTTTACAAAAGCAACGTTTGTTTCCTGTTCATTATTATTTCACACAGGTTGACCGGAAGTCCAATCGAACGGTTTGAAACCGTAGAGGATTTACTGTTACATACATACGAGTCAATGGAATTATAATAAACATGCATCTCCTGACACATATTTTGTTTATATGGTAATGAATGAATCAACAAGTATGAGACTGCTTTGAAAAAATCATGAATAGTGCTTTCTTCTTTTCATAGGAGATTTGACTAAATAATTAAAGACAATGGTTTTTACCTTCCGTCACCTTTAGGTAAGGAAGGTATTGCCTTTGGTCAAAAAATTCAGTGGTGAGTATTTGATGAATAAGCACGTTTTAGGGTCCCTAGAATACGATTTTACTATTTTTACGATGATGTGTGTGTGTGTGTGTGTGTGTGTGTGTGTGTGTGTGTGTGTGTGTGTGTGTGTGTGTGTGTGTGTGTGTGTGTGTGTGTGTGTGTATGTGTGTGTCGGAAGTAAATGTTAAATATCATTTTTTCACATTTAATGTTATTAGGAATATTAAAGAATATTTTATTCTCTATACGATTTGAATGCATTTTATACTTCATATTAAATGGATATAGAGTTCAAAAATTATAAAAAAATTAAATATCATATATTAGCCAGCTATGCTATAACTCTGGAAACAGCTGCTATATTAAGAAAATTCTTATTGAAAAGTGTCAGTGTCAAGTGCAGTTAACAGTATGTATGTGTTATAATTTTACTGGAATTATAGGATCTTTTGTTAGAAACTTTCTGTATGGAATTTGTATAAAATACATACAACTACCTTAAGGTAATGTGCAAGAAATATATTCTTTTGCAAGGAACTTTCTGTATGACATTTATACAAAATACATACAACTGACGGAAGGTAATGTGCTGGCCACATCAGATTTTTTAATAAGATATAGTCTTTGGTGTTTTTGCCTCATATTGTCTATTTTTTGACTTGTTCCGTTCCGAATTTTGAAGTTTGAAGCCCCATCTAATGTTTTTGAAATGACAAAGTGTATTAATCTTATTTCGAAACTCAGATTGGTCATTTCTTAAAATTATTATACCCACAGATGGGTCAAGTTTCAATTAATGTGGGACCTAACAGAATTTCTCCGTTATTTTTGCCGGTTCGAATTCCTGGTTTAATGAAAGGTCTCGTGGAATAGACTATAGGTAGAAATTATGAAGATTTAACAGAAATCGGATTACCAAGTTATAATTTGCGCATATCGCTGTCGAACATTCATCTATTTATACTCTGACGCTTGGACCGTCATCCTTTTTAGATCTTGTCTTACAATTTCTGAGATTTGTATCTTAGGATTTTTACCGTTTTGCCTGCTTTACATATACCATTTAAAAGCGCCCACCTTCAATCTAAAAGCACCAATCATCTCAATTTAAGAACGCTCAATGTACCGCCCTTTCCGTATCTACCACCGGGGGTTATAGACCCCAAAAGCCCCCCCCCCCCCCCGTTAAGCCGGCACTGGATATAAGCACAAAGCTAAGGTTATATAATAAAAAGAATATTACCATAGGAGTACCGCAAGGCTCGAAAATGGATCCACAATCATTCACCAAGTATCTATACACAGTTTTGTCTCAATCAATACTGGTCTACTATCCATTCATATATATTATTTATCTGTTTACTAACAATGGTCTTCAAATTATTCTTATATCATACCCTGAATAAGTAATTAATTCTATAAAATATCTATGTATTGTATACTAGATTTGATAAAAAAGTAACGAGAATTATTTTCGGTTCTTCCAAAAAGTAATAATTTATATATCAACATTAATATTGTCTCTTTCGAAGTAATCTATCATCTTCAAAGTTTTAATGGCCCTTTTAAAAACGCTTGTACCATCTATAAACCCTTGCTTTCGACATAGCTTCCTCACCAAAAGTCTTTGTATTTTAGGCCATTTTAACCCAAAATCTAATACAGATTATTTGCTCCATTAATGAAACTTCATATGGATATAAAGATAAAGATTTCTTTTATATCTTTTGTGTTAAGAATCATTTCACAATATTAATAGTCTTTCTATAGCACGTATTGTCCAGCAATCGAAAATTTATTTGAACTGCTTAATAATTACATTTGTTCGTTGGTATTTCATAACTGATACCAAGGTTGCTTCGGAGCGCTGAGCGCTAACCTAATTTATAAATTTATTTTACTCTTAATGAGTTTATTTAACGCTTATATAGTATTCAATAATAATTACACACCTTCAAAATGCATTTACAAGAATTGCGCAATAAAGTTTAATTTTCACAGAAAAAGTAAAAGAAAAAAAATGTGTCACACTAAATTGGAGTAATGAAGTTATATAAACTTAATGGTTCCAGTATCCAGTTTAATAATTAATTTAATTAACACTTAATTAGTTTAATGCTACACTAAATACTTTAAATTGTAAACAATAGTACCAAACCACTAAATTTAAAAGTTTTGATGTTCTTAATTAATTAACAAACGGCTGAGAATATTAAGTATTAATTAGGACAATGAAAAGTAAAATTCAAAAAAAGAAATTAAATATTTAAGAAGAGTATATGGTATGACTAGCGAATGAAAGTTGACGTTTAAATTATTTTATAGATGTGGTTTCTTTTTAAACCCTAGAGAAGAATACAGTTGTACGAAATATTCAGGTATGAAATTTTTGCATGAACCCATTTAAATACTGGACTAGGAAAGCTGACTGAAAATAGATGGCCGACTAGGGTAACTGAATATTAAAACAGGGGTGCGTTTAATAGTATTTTATGTACCAAGGGCGTTACTATGATGATAATGCCAGGAGGGCGACGAGGATACAGCCCGAGGGACCCAGGCCCGAGGGATAGATGTCGCCCGATGGGCATTATCATCTAGTAACGCTCGTGGCGCATACAAGATTTTGTGTCTCACTAGATTACGTGAAATAAGTTTTCATTTATAATAATTTTGATTACAATAATGCTTAAGCTTTGACGTTGCTAAGGATGTTGTTTAATTGTTTTGTTTATTATCAGCATTTATTTATTTTTAAAACACCAACGTTTTAAATCGTTGGAGATGGTGGAATGGGTGAATTTGATGTTTCGGAAGATATTTTGTCGAAACGGTGTAAAGAATTTTGAATGTTTCTGTATACTTTGAGGAAGACAAACGTATAAATGACCTCCTAATTATTTCATTCTCGTCTGTAGAAGATGTAAGTTTTATATTTTGAAGTTCGTTATCACATGACAGATCTCAGTTCTTTATTTATTATGCACTTATTTGTGAATATTATTACATTTTAGAGAGCTTGTACGGCTTTGGATGTGTCACATGTGATGATAAATAATATCAAAAAATGAATTCAAACGTAGATAAATATCATCCCTAAAAAATTAGTGATCCGTCATCTGTCAAAAATGAATGCGAAACATTACAGTCTGCAATTCGACGGACTTATTTTACGTGTGGTGAAAGTAAATGGCTTTTTAAGGTTTTTTTTTTTGATAATCAATTTTAAGTGTTATAATTAAATTAAAATTGATTTCTGTGTTGTGTTTTCAAAGCTGTATTCTTATATTAATTGTTGTAATCAATTAATGTATTAATTGTTGTAATCAATACTTATTATTATTGTAATGAATTATAATTAAAAAGAAAATAAATTCATTATATACCGTTCATGTTATTTTTAATTTAAAGTCCATAAACAATGATCGGATTATAATGAGGGCATAATGAAATATTATGCCCTCCCATTATGCCCCGGTTGTTATAGATATGTTTATATACATCGTATCCTAGCAATAAACAGTTCATAATACTTTAGTGAGACATAAAATATTTTAAACATTTTTCGTTTGTGTTGATTATAACAAAATATTTTGATAAAACTAAGTGGGTGTAGGTACTATCTCTTTCTGAGTAAAATGCGAACATCCGAAAATAATTTAGAAAGTTTCTACTGACGTACATCTTGACCGAATACAAATAAATCACCTGCATACCTACAATGTAAAAGATACAAAGAGATACTGCGAATAAATTTAATTTTTTATAGACATAAAAAATGTCATGTATTAGAAACGCTAAGTAATTTATAAAAGTGAATGTTCTTTAGTTAATTGCTGTAATTACTAAGTATTTTCTATTATTCAATTGGCTTAATGACATTTATTATATGTCCAGTGGATTATAAATAAGCTAAAATTATGTGAATTCAAAAATTTTGATAATTGGTATCTATATGAATTTTCACCCAAAAAAATCTATTTTTACCTCCCCCTACCCTTGGTAAGGGAGGTATAGGAATCGTGCTAAAAATCGCATATCGAGATTTTGGTAAATGACCACGTTTTAAGGCCCCTAGAATCCAATTTTAACATTTTCACGATGATGTCTGTGTGTATGTGTGTGTGGATGCTTCACTCTAACTCAAATACTGTCATTCAGAAAATTTTGAAACCTTGTATTTCGAACTCTTTCTATAATGGAAAGAGCCCATTAGATTTTGGTGTAAATCGGATAACTGGAAATGGCAGTTTACTAGGAGCTCAAAATAGTTTATCTTCGACATTTATGTTATTATAAAAATTAAAGATTATTAAATTTACTATAGATTTGCATAAATACTTTTTCTATATATTTTATGGATAAATTTATAAAATTATCTATAAATTTAATCCCGGAGCCTACGCTTTAAACAAGCAAAACTCTTTGGTTACACAGTTCATATCTTAAATGTATGTAACTGACAGATAAATGTCACTGTCAAGAACTAATCATTTCAAATTAATAACAGTAACGTTTTAAAAAGAAAATAGTAAATAGAACCCTAGTCATATGGAATGGATCTAAATACAGTTTCCGCATTAACTAAATATGTAAGTATGTGTATTTAAATTAATAAAAATTAAATAGCGGGAGGTTTGGTGTTGGCCACATCAGATTTTTGGGTATGAGGATGGTGTGATTTAAAAAAAGGTCAAAATTTTTTAAAAAATATAAATTCTGAAAATTTGTATTTAAGTAGTTTGAAGGGTGTAGATTTAAGATTTTAAAACCGCAGGTCGATATCTCTTTTCTTGTCCAAGATATTCGTCCTCAAAACTTTGCTCAAAAATGCCCATTTTCGGGTCATATCCCAAAAATGGTCAATTATACACCGCTGGCGATATCACCATTAGATTCTACGAGCAAAATTACATATGCATACCAATTTTCATAATTTTTGAACAACTATTACAATCTCCAGAAGGAAAAGTCTGAAAATGGCCAAAAATCGCAAAAAATCTAAGGTGTACCCCTTGCGATTTTTTCAGTTTTTGACGATTTTAAAGAATGTTTAATAATAAATGTATCCGTTGGAATATTTTGATGAAAATTGGTATACTTATGTTTTTTGGTACGAGGAATTTACTGGTGAGGTCGTTGAAGGTGTACCGCACACCCATTTTTGGGTATGAAGATGGGGTGGTTTAAAAAGGGCGGAAATTTTTAAAAAATTAAAAATCCTGACAATTTGTTTTTAAGTAGTTTGAAGGGTGCAGATTTAAGATTTTAAAACCGCAGGTCGATATCTCTTTTCTTGTCCAAGATATTCGTCCTCAAAACTTTGCTCAAAAATGCCCATTTTCGGGTCATATCCCAAAAATGGTCAATTATACACCGCTGGCGATATCACCATTAGATTCTACGAGCAAAATTACATAAGCATACCAATTTTCATAATTTTTGAACAACTATTACAATCTCCAGAAGGAAAAGTCTGAAAATGGCCAAAAATCGCAAAAAATCTAAGGTGTACCCCTTGCGATTTTTTCAGTTTTTGACGATTTTAAAGAATGTTTAATAATAAATGTATCCGTTGGAATATTTTGATGAAAATTGGTATACTTATGTTTTTTGGTACGAGGAATTTACTGGTGAGGTCGTTGAAGGTGTACCGCACACCCATTTTTGGGTATAAAGATGGGGTGGTTTAAAAAGGGCGGAAATTTTTAAAAAATTAAAAATCCTGACAATTTGTTTTTAAGTAGTTTGAAGGGTGCAGATTTAAGATTTTAAAACCGCAGGTCGATATCTCTTTTCTTGTCCAAGATATTCGTCCTCAAAACTTTGCTCAAAAATGCCCATTTTCGGGTCATATCCCAAAAATGGTCAATTATACACCGCTGGCGATATCACCATTAGATTCTACGAGCAAAATTACATAAGCATACCAATTTTCATAATTTTTGAACAACTGTTACAATCTCCAGAAGGAAAAGTCTGAAAATGGCCAAAAATCGCAAAAAATCTTAGGTGTACCCCTTGCGATTTTTTCAGTTTTTGACGATTTTAAAGAATGTTTAATAATAAATGTATCCGTTGGAATATTTTGATGAAAATTGGTATACTTATGGTTTTTGGTACGAGGAATTTACTGGTGCGGTCGTTGAAGGTGTACCGCATACCCATTTTTGAGTATGAGGGTGGTGTGGCTTAAAAAAAGTCGAAATTTTTTAAAAAATAAAAATTCTGAAAATTTGTATTTAATTAGTTTGAAGGGTGTAGATTTAAGATTTTAAAACCACAGGTCGATATCTCTTTTCTTTTTCGAGATATTCCATATTTTTTACAAAAAAGTGAATACACCCTTTCTTTCGGTTATTATTGCAGATACACATATTGATTATTGAATTGTGTGAAATAGTAATTATGGAACTTGCGGTATAACCGGAAGTGACATCAACTTTGTAAATTTAAATACAACCTATACTATTTTTAGTTTCATAATATTTATTAAAACAGCTGAAAATTTTAACCAACGAATCAAATCAAAATTCTTCTTCTTCCCAGAGCCTAGACTTTAAACAAACACAACTCAGCGGATACACAGTTCATATTTTAAATTTATGTAACTGACAGATAAATGTCTGTCAAAGAACTAATCATTTCAAATTACGTTTTAAAAAGAAAATAGTAAACAGGCAGAACCATAGTTATATGGAATGGAACTTAATACAGTTTCCAGCATAAATACATATTTAAGTATGTATATTTAAATTAATAAAAATCTAATGGCGGGAGATATAGTGTTGGCCACATCAGATTTTTTAATTATATATTTATTTACCACTTCAATGTCAACGAAGATAAAATAATTAAACATCTATCTATGTATATATTAATTAACATCATTGAAATGATTTATTGATAAGCTCACGGAAATAATATAAATATACATCATTTTGAAACTGAATATATTTAATGTTTCCTGTGAGTTAATATTTTGCAACTTTAAGTGAGGTACATAAAAACTTCCTTAATACTTCAAGTTTTTTGCACATGGTCTGAATTTATATAAATTATATAAATAAAAGTTGACAAAATAATTTCAACAATAATTAACGTGAATTTCGAAATAAGTGAAATAAAAGTTTTAATGAGTCTTGCAAAAAAATAATATATTTTTCCTTCGAATAAATACGTTTCTTAATATTAAATATTTTTTTCTGTTCAAATTTCTGTAAATTATAGAAAAGTGATCCCTGTGGTTCACTCTTTACGCTAAGGTAAAGGAGGTATAGGGATCATGCTAAAAATCGCATATCGAGATTTTGGTAAATAACTACGTTTTATGGTCCCTACAATCCAATTTTAACATTTTCACGATTTTGTCGGTATATATATATATATATATATATATGATGTCACTTCCGGTTATATCGGAAGTTCCATAATTACAATTTTCACACAATTCAATAATCAATATGTGTATCTGCAACAATAACCGAGAGAAAGGGTGTATTCACTTTTTTGTAAAAAATATCTAATATCTCGAAAAAGAAAAGATATATCGACCTGTGGTTTTAAAATCTTAAATCTACACCCTTCAAACTAATTAAATATAAATTTTTAGAATTTTTTAAAAATTTCGGTCCTTTTTTAAACCACACCATCCTCATACCCAAAAATGGGTGTGCGGTACACCTTCAACGACGTCACCAGTAAATTCCTCGTATCAAAAAACGTAAGTATACCAATTTTCATCAAAATATTCCGACGAATACATTTATTATTAAACATTCTTTAAAATCGTCAAAAACTGAAAAAATCCCAAGGGGTACACCTTAGATTTTTTGCGATTTTTGGCCATTTTCAGACTTTTCCTTCTGGAGGTTGTAATAGTTGTTCAAAAATTATGAAAATTGGTATGCTTATGTAATTTTGCTCGTAGAATCGAATGGTGATATCGCCAGCGGTGTATAATTGACCATTTTTGGGATATAAGCCAAAAATGGGCATTTTTGAGCAAAGTTTTGAAGACGAATATCTCGGACACGAAAAGAGACATCGACCTGTGGTTTTAAAATCTTAAATCTACACCCTTCAAAGTAATTAAATACAAATTTTCAGAATTTTTAAAAAATTTCGACTCTTTTTAAGCCGCACCATCCTCATACGCAAAAATGGGTGTGCGATACACCTTCAACGACCTCACCAGTAAATTCCTCGTATCAAAAAACATAAGTATACCAATTTTCATCAAAATATTCCGACGGATACATTTATTATTAAACATTCTTTAAAATCGTCAAGAACTGAAAAAATTGCAAGGGGTACACCTTAGATTTTTTTGCGATTTTCGGCCATTTTCAGACATTTTCTTCTGGAGATTGTAATAATTGTTCAAAAATTATGAAAATTGGTATGCTTATGTAATTTTGCTCGTAGAATCTAATGGTGATATCGCCAGCGGTGTATAATTGACCATTTTTGGGATATAACCCAAAAATGGGCATTTTTGAGCAAAGTTTTGAGGACAAATATCTCGGACACGAAAAGAGATATCGACCTGTGGTTTTAAAATCTTAAATCTACACCCTTCAAACTACTTAAAAACAAATTTTCAGAATTTTTATTTTTAAAAAATTTCGATCCTTTTTTAAATCACACCATCCTCATACCCAAAAATAGGTGTGCGGTACACCTTCAACGACCTTCAACGACCTCACCTCGTACCAAAAAACATAGGTATACCAATTTTCATCCAAATATTCGAAGGGATACATTAATTATTAAACATTCCTTAAAATTGTCAAAAACTGAAAAAATCGCAAGGGGTGTACACCTTAGATTTTTTGCGATTTTTGGCCATTTTCAGACTTTTCCTTCTGGAGATTTGTCTAAAGAAATTCTTCCGGTATATTATTTATTAAAATAAAAAAAATGGGTGCAGAAATGAACCTACATTTTTGCATATTAAATATGCACCAATTTATATTTTTCTCATAGTCTTCGCAAAAAGGCAATGACGAAATATTTATTTACATTTTCAAAGTTCACCTTCATCAAAATTATTTGCCTTAGAGCTAAAATATATATACTCTAACTATACAAAATATTAATTTACTTCTGTCGATGTATCTTGAAGCCATGGTCAACAGTTTATTTGTATCAGATTCAAGGCATTTAGAAAGCTGTCGAAATATGTTTTTATATCAAGAATTCACAATTTGCATCAATAATGGGACGTAAATCTTATGCATCAGATTTCTATATTCAAATTTGGGAACACGAAATATTTTATTAGAAGTCTAGATTTTATTTTGTAAATATCAAAGTAAGATTTTTAAAAATTCATGGATTTCGCCGGGGCTTGAACTCAGAACCTTCCAATGTAAAGAGTACGCGCGTTTAGTATTCGGTTTCAAACACCATCGTGCTAAGCAGTTCTGGTCCAAAAATCGATTACATTGTTGGTAAACAACTTTAGAGAAACATGATTTGTTGTTAGGGAAGGACTGCTTGAAAAACATCGACCCACGGATATTGGGCAGTTACCAACAATTCTAACAGGCCTATTCTACTAAAAAAATATGTATCGTTACGAGTCGTTACCAGGCGACATGCAGTTATAATAACGATTTTTGCCAAAACCCTATTCTACTAATTTATTTATCGTTACGTATCGTTACTTATCGTTATTTTATGTCGTTTATGAACGACAAGTTCACATGCCTCGTTGAAGTCCTAAAATTAGATATATTTTGAAAACAAAAGTAAAAATGGCTAAAGAAGATATTTTATTAATTGTAGCTGAGCAAATAGTATATTATGTTATTAGGAGTAGAAAGCGGTCTTTTTGTGTTGAACCCAGTTATTGCGGCCGAGGCGCTAGCCGAGGCCTGGCAAGCTGGGTAAAACACAAAAAGGGCGTTCTACTCCGAATGACATATACTTTTTTTTCTTCAAGTGTTTCAAATAATTTTTTGACATTTTTTTGGATTTTTTTATTTGTAAAATTTGCAATTTTAGTCAAAGCTGGCTGTGTACACTACAAAACACAAACGATTCAACTGTCAAATAACAATTTTCAATATGATCTGTGTTGCTGTGGCGACTACCGCCGCCAGCGGTAAACTAAGAAACTAACATTTTTTTACTAGTACAACAATAACAACATTTTTGTACTAGTAAGACAATGAATATCTTCTACAGCGTGTGTACAGTAGCATAATACGCATATTATTATACGCTTGAAGAAAAATATTATTATTACTATATTATTACATTTTTTAATATATTTAATATAATCGTCCTTTTACTGTGCCGGAGGAAAATTTGAGTATTTTTTTTTTTTTTTTTGATGAGTAAAGAAGCATGTAGAGATTTATTTACGCAAATTTCACCATATATGAGGAACTCGTTGAAGTGATGGTTTGCCAAAAATTTCTAGATTATTTATAAATTATTATTTATGCGTATTACATTATATATAAATGCACATAAATATTTTGTTTTCAATTCAGATGATGGCAGCTTTGCATTTTTGTGCTCATGGAAGCTATCATAATTCAGTAGCAGGGAGGATATCAGTAGAAAAGGATTCATATGTGGTATTAAGTCAATCATTAATAATCATATCATTAATAGAAATCTGCAATATTATTGTTGATCATAGACATATACCTATATCAAATTTCATACGGCGCAATAGATATGGAGCGTGTAAACTGTAAAACGTGAGCAAGAATAATGAATAATTTTATGTGCGATGAAAATTTCCAATTTGAATCAATGTCAAATATGAATTAAAAAACAAATATAAATTTATTCTGTCAAAATCAACATGAAGTTAGATATTATCGTTAAATTCATCATTACGATAACTCGATAACGATATGATTAGTAGAATACCTTTTTGGCATTTGTCGTTATTAAAGTCGTTCAACCAAATGCTTAGCGACAGTCGTATGGTAACGATATCGTTATACATATTTTTAGTAGAATAGGCCTGTAAGGGTGTGTGAGCCTACCCCAGATTTTTTTGTCTCCAATTTTTGAAGAACTTGGCCTGGAGTATGGCGATATTCCGTGGCCCGCATGCTCAGGGTCGGATTGGCCAGTCGGGATAATCGGGAATATCCCAAGTGGCCGCGGCTTTTTGAGGCCGCTGCTCAGTGATTACAAACTAAAATTTGAGTACCTAGCATCATCTAATTAACTTCACTGGGTTACAGTTCTTATTTAGATCGTTTTTAATATTTTCTAATTCTTGACAAAATTTCTTTCGGGGTTCCAGATATAGTCCGAGGTCGAATATATGAGGTTTTGATAATTTTCTACTTTGTAGATTGTTAATGATTGGAATTATAGTTAAGGTATTGTCCGGTGTTGGTGTGTTTGTTTACGGTAGGGTAGACTGATGTTACTAGTCCACGGTTCGTATTCTCTGTTAAAACATCCAAGAACGGAAGGACTCAATGAGATTTTTTCTCCATTGTGAACCTAATATAAAGTATCATCGACATATCTAAGCCAAAGTTTAGGTCTTATATTGGCTGTATCTAGTGTTAATTCTTCAAAAACTTCCTTGTATAAATTGGCTATAACTGAGAAGAACCCATCAGCAAACCATCTTCTTGTACAAAATATCTATGTTTTTCTTGGAAATATGGCAAGAAGATTTTGTGGTTTTAATTGTATTTAGCTCAAAAGTTCCACAAAATGTTTTGAATTCTTCACATATGATTGGTAATAGAAATTGCGATAGTTTATAAGTAGGAGAATTTATGGAACTTTTGACGGGTTTCTGAAATGCTTAAATCTTTCTTATGGATTTTTGGAAGCCCCCCGTACAAATGTGAAAGCTTGCTAAAATATGTTCTTGTTCTAAATAGAATATAATTCTTTATATTTCTTAAGAGCACGGTACACTTTGTTTTCTATAGACGTAGTAGAATGTTTTCCAAGTTTCTTATAATTTCCTTGATTCAAAAGCGCTTCTATTTTCTGATCATATAAATTGGTATCCAATATTACTGTAACACTTCCATTATCTGTGGGTAGAATCTTGGTTGTGTTATCTTTCAATACTTTATTTTCTTCGTTTTCAAGATTAGGTTTGATCACATATTTTTTGCTTTAGAATTTTCCTCACTCTCCATTTATTAATAATTTAATATTGTCTACAACTTTTAAACGAAACTAAATGTTATTTTCTTAACTACAGAATGTTCTATATTTTAAATACTATTTTATGAGTGTTTTTTTATATTTTAACATCTTTTATAACTGTTCAATTTCGATGTAGGGAAAAAATTCGTATTATCCAACACCAAAACTAATTTATTACTTTGTGGCAATAAATTTGCAATTATCTCTGTACTTATACAAATTAATTAATAATTGTATTGATGACCCATGTAGTCTTGAGCTTATACCTTTTCATATTCCACGAGTCACTTCAAGAAATAAAATACCATTCCATTGTAAAACAGCTAGGACTAATTATGAATTGAAATCTCCAATAAGACAACTCTGTGTAGCGTATAACAATATATCATGTACTATTGACATTGACATATTGTAACAAAATTTTCGTCTACGATAACTTCCATACTACAATTCTATAAATTATAATTCTTTCGTATTTCTCTTCGTTACATCCAGGCGAAGAGCTGATTAGATTTTGGTTTGAATTGGACAACCGGAAGTACCCTCATTTGAAGATTTTAACAGTTTTTCTTGAAAAAACTATGTTAAATATCATTTTTTCACATTTAATGTTATTATAAATATTAAAGAATATTTTATTTTCTATACGATTTGACTGCATTTTATACTTAATATTAAATGGATATAGAGTTAAAAATTATAAAGAAATTAAATTTCATAAAGTAGCCATAGCTGTGGAAACAGCTACTATACTAAGAAAATTTTGATTGAAAGATGTCAGTGTCAAGTGAAATTGACATAGTGTGTTTGTCTTATAATTTTACTGGAAATAGGTATAGGATTTTTTGCTTTCTGTATGGAATTTGTATAAAATAGATACAACTGCTTTAAGGTAATGTACAAGAAATAATAATAATAAATCTTTTATTTCTGCAGATACATTACACTGTATATAGAAAACGTCACAAAATAATAATTTTCTGTATGAAATTTGCATAAAATACATGCAACTGCCGGAAGGTAATGTACAAGAAATAGAATATTTAATTTAGCAAGGAACTTTCCGTATGAAATTTGTACAAAATACATAGAACTGACGGAAGGTAATGTGCTGGCCACATCTGATTTTTTAAATTTAAGAGTACATTAATTAAATACTTTTCGGGTTAAGTTACTTGTTACATTTCTTATATGTTTATTTACTGTGTTTACTGTCTCAATACATTCGTTTTTGTATTTGTATACCGTATAATCGTCCTGTAATTGGGATCCTGTATTCTGTTGGATCGATTTATTAATAAATAAATAATTATAATATAATATACAATTTTTATTTGTGGGGTAATCTCAAAGCCGAAAAACCTGCAAACCCTAAAGGGGCCAATCCGCTTGTTCATTATTATTTGAAAGTGTTGATTTGCTGGCAGCTAACTAAAATCATATTTATGACTCAACGCGATCTACATTGTTGAAAATGTCAGCTGTTAACATATCTTTTTCTATATCCTGCACTTAGATCCGCCAATAAATAACTCTAAACAATAACTACTGTAGAAATTAATATTACTCTGTCTGCTATTTGAGTCATAGCTGAATCGTGACTGTTGTTCACAAGCGACAGTATATGATTATGATTTTTCACGGTTGGTCTTTAGATCGATCTAGAATTTCAACTGTTTTCACGTGATTCTCGGGAGCAGTGTAACAAATGACGAGCGATAGCCTCGATATCATGGCCAACGTGGTTTCCGTGTGGGGCTTATGTAAAGATGAAGATACTATTCGAAAGTACAGTAATTGACATAATAATTATTACAGTTTTTTGTTGAACTATATCACACATTTTTTTAAGTCTAGACGTACAGTGATTTATAATTTTTTTACCTCCCGCTACACTTGGTAAAGGGGGTATACGGATCGTGCTAAAAATCGCATATTTTGGTAAATGACCAGGTTTTAAGGTCCCTAGAATCCAATTTTAACAATTCCACGATAATGTCTGTGTGTGTGTGTATATGTGTGTATGTATGTCTGTGTATGTATTTGTGTATGTATGTGTGTATGTGTGTGTGGATCCTTCATTCTAACTTAAATACTATCATTTTGAAACCTTATATTTCTACCTTATTCTAATATAGGAAAAAGTCATTAGATTTTATTGCAAATCAGATAATCGGAAATGGTATTTTACTCAAAGCTCAAGGTAGTTTTTCTTCGAAAAATACCTTCAAATGTTTATTATTATAAAAATTAAAGATTATTACATTTTCTATAGATTTGTACAAAATATATATATATATATATATATATATATATATATATATATATATATATATATATATATATATATATATATATATACAAGCAAAATTCCTTAGTTACACAGTTCATATCTCAAATATATATATATATATATATATATATATATATATATATATATATATATATATATATATATATGTAACTGACAGATAAATGCCAATATTAAAGAATTAATCATTTTAAAAAGAAAATAGTAAATAATAATAATAATAATAATAATCTTTATTGACCACTGTCAATGGCGGGGTTCAGCCAAAGGCTGCTCTTCCACCCAACCAGTGCTCTTCCACCCAACCAGTGCTCTTCCACCCAACCAAATAGAACCATCATAGTTATATGGAATGGATCTTAATACAGTTTCCAGCATAACTAAATATGTAAGTATGTATATTTAAGTTAATAAAAATTAAATAGCGGGAGGTTTAGTGTTGGCCACATCAGATTTTTAATGTTTATTATGTGAATATATGATAGAGCCAGATTGTAAAAATCGTCTTTTTACCTCCCGTTAGCCTACATCCATAGGTAAGGGAGGTAATGTTTTTTTTTAAATTTTTACAATAATATCTGTCTGTCTCTCTCTATGTGTGTGTGTGACTTCCATAAATTTATATTTTTCGTATTTAAGTTTTTTCATTCATATAAAGAATTGATTAGATTTTGGGTAATATTGGATAGTTTACTTGAAGCCCATAACTCTGAACAAATTTCTTAAAAAAATGTAAGTAGATAAATGTGATCTAAAACTTTTCACATTTGATATTAGATTTTGACTGTATATGATAAACCGGACTCGATACTCGACTTAGAGCTCTTAACCATAACTGATTTTCGAGGAAAAACATAAAGCAACAAATTAAATTTTGTTTACAAACGATCAACCAGAAGTGATACTTAAAGCTCATTGATATTTTAAACATGGAATTGACGGGAAGTAATGTGGTGGCCACATTAGATTTTTATAAATTGTATTGTTCTGCTCTTAAAATTTACCACTAAAAAACCGAAAATCATGTCCACCTAAATATAAAAACACAAATATAATATATTCACTAGACGTATCAAATAAAAGTTGAAATTTTTCAATTCCTGCAGTGAATTGAGAGTGCCATGACTTTCTTCACCTAAACAAATGCCGGTAAGACACGGCAAACCTGATCTGAGTTTAAAGTGGAACAGTTGAGTAAGAATTAACATCTTTCACGCACGACAAAATAATAGTAGATTTTTATTGATTACGTGGGCTATCCAAATTACTGACACCATTGTCCTCTTTTAGAAAAAAAGTCACATTAATTAAAGAACAAAATATTATATTTATATCAATAATCATGTAATAGATTTGTAAGTTATATTGTTGTTAAGGCAACACCTGAATGACGAAACAATACTGATAATTATGCCATAGGCCTATAGGCTCATAAGCAATGACACTAAATATCTGTTGCTAGCAACATTAATTAAATGTATCGTATCAACGTTACACCTACAGATTCAAAGAAATCAGACCTGTTACAAAATTGTTTATCAATCGCTGCATTTTTACACGACTATAATTTATTATACCTTTCATTGACTAAGCCAATATATGTTGTATAATAACATACATTAAGGGTACACATGTACACTCCTGGCCAACAGACTATAATAAATAAATAAATAATAACTATTAAGGCGTTTTCTTTTGTGTTATTCGAATGACCAATGCCAGAAAGTCAGGCTGTTTTAGAGGTACTACTTCGCAGAGTCGACAAACACGAGGGTAACACCAAAAGTTTCTGCAATCTATTAATAGAAAACAAAAATTCCAGAAGTGATTTTTTATTGTTTTTCAAAATACTCTCCTTTTATCTCAACACATTTATGAATTAGATAAAACCAATCGTTAAAAGCAAGAAATCCATTCTTCTTGAGACTTTTGAGAGACCATGTTTTCGAACAACCGCTTCATTTGAACTTGTATATCGGAAACCACACATTATTTCTTTTTTTTTTTAGTAAATAGGAAGAAATCATAAACTTCAACGTCAAGACTGGATGATGGGTGCTCCAATAATTCCACCTTTGATTCTTTTAAATAGGCTTTAGGGATGCATTGTCCTGATGCAATACTAGTTTACTTCGAAGCCTATTTTCACGCATTTTTTCAAACATCCGTGGCAAAGAAATTGTAATGTACCAATTAAAAGTTACTGTTTTCCTATCTTCTAATGCAATATTGATAGTACGACCGGATTTTAAGAAAAAGGAGGCAATCATTTTTGTACCAACACTTCGAACTCGTTTTACTTTTACAGGATTGGGGTCTGTTGAAAAGACCCATTGGGCTGATTATCGTTTTGTTTCAGGTTTAAATGCATACATCCATGATTCATCACCTGTTATAATATATCATACACTGTTTTAGATTTAACTTCGTTGTACTTTTTTATTGTTTTAATGCACCATTCCACTTCCACACAATGTTGCTTTTGACCATCATTTAAATTATGAGGTATTCAACGGTAACAAACTTCTTCTTCTTCTTTAATCATTGTACGAATAGCAGGTATATTTTCATCCGTAACTGTAGAAATTGGCCGATCTTTGTGTAAATCGTCAATGAGAGAAACTCGATGAAATTTAAATTCATTGTACCAGCTGTGAACAGACCTGATACTAGGTGCTTTATTTCCAAAAGCATTCCGAAGCTTTTCGATGCATTTTTCACAAAAATCTGTTCAGTAAACTATCACTTCCGGTTTATTAATTTTAGCCAAAATCCAAAATCTAATATGTTATACCCCTTGATATACGTAAAGTATCACTTTCGGTTGTTTATATGAATGTAGAAAGCTTAAATACGGAACATTGAAATTTTCGGAAGTTTGTTGTAAGAGTTATTGTGGAGAAAAAAATCGTCACACACACACACACACACACACACACACACACACACACACACACACACACAATTTGATGTGGCCAACACATGACCTCCCGTCAATTCCTTGTTTGAAATAGCAATGAACTTTAAGTAAAGTATCACTTCCGGTTGATCGTTCGTAAACAAAATCTAATTTGTTGTTGCAATCCAATAAATAGAAAAGTCTGTAATACCAAATTTTGGATTATATTTTATTATGTTTTTCCTCGAAAATCTGTTAGGAGCTCCAAATTAAGTACCACTTCCGGTTTATCTTATAGGTATAGTCAAATCTTATAGGTATAGTCAAAATCTAATGTTGTTTCAAATTATACACGTGTTTACCAAATTTAAGAAGTTTTGGATTATGTTTTAATATATTTTTTCAAGAATCTGTTTATAGCTTCCTGTAAAGTAGAATTTCCGGTTTATCAATTTTGGAAAACATCTAATATGTCGTTCTCATTAATATAAAAGTCTTAAATATCGAAATTTGAAAAGTTTTGGATTGTATCAATTTATTTTTCAGAGCTTCAAATAAAGTATCACTTCCGGTTTATCAATTATATCCAAAATCTAATATGTTGTTCTCCTTCATATAAAAGTCGTAAATACTAAATTTGACAAGTTTTGAAGTATATCATAATATATTTTTCACGAGAATCTGTTCAGAGCTTCAAGTAAAGTATCACTTCTGGTTGATTAATTTTAGCCAAAATCTAATATGTTATTTCCCATGATATAAAAGTCTTAAATAGTAAAATTGAAAAGTTTTGGATTATATTTTAATATAGTTTTTCATTAAAAACTGTTCAGAGCTTCAAGTAAAGTATCACTTCCATTTATCCACTTTTACCCAAATCTAAACAACTCGTTATATGAATGCAGGAAGCTTAAATACGGAAATAGATACATTTGGAAGTTTGTTATAAGAGTTATCGTGGACGAAAATATCGTAAAAATAGTAGAAACGTGTTGTGGGGTCTCTAATTCGTGCTTATTTACTGAAAACTCACCAACGAATTTTTGGACCGATAACATTACCTCCCTTACCTACGGTATGACGAGAGGTAAAAATTGTGGAACTTCTTCCAGAAGACTAAATTAGGGATATGTTACATAGATACCAAAGCTCGCAGTGACAGAAGTATGATAATATTTTACATATATAATTACACAATATGTAATTAAAATAACAGTGTAAATAAAAAAAGCGGATATAACACTCCCAATTGTAATTATTACAATCAATCATAGAACCAGTTGGATTCCAACTTACATCTTGTGCTAATCTTTGTTACAAGAATTACATAATTTATGTAACACTTTGTCCATACCTTGGGGATTATTTCTTCACTTATTTATCATGAATGACAGTGTTAATCTAATTTTGAAATTATTATAATTAAAATCTGATATGACACAGACTTATTAAAAGTTAAATCTGCAATATATTTTATTAGGTTCTAAAAACACCTATACATATGTTTTCAATATAAACTGCCATATATTTTGCTAGTGATACTAATTAATTATGTTATAACACTTAAGCAGTCTTAATCTTAAATGGCATTTGAACAAATGAAAGGAAATACTACACATTTATCTTGTTTAAGAAAGAATTGCTGGTCCCTTAGTGAATATATAAAATGACCATTTAAGAACTGATGAAATCAGTGGCGTCGATAGACCATTTCTGAGGGGGCTTGCGCCCTCCCTGTTTAATTTTGCGCCCCCTTTCCGTGTTTTTATTTAAATAAATTATTAAAAATCAATCTGATTTTTATACTATTTTATTATGCACTTATTTATCAGCTGCGAGACGATTATGTACCTACGAGTTTAGCCGAAGAGGAAAGGTTACCGTTGCTCTAAAATATTAAGCGAAAATTCAAATAAATTATTCCTGTATTAGGACTATTAACGCATTAAAAAATTCAACACACGACAAGCTTCCTTCCGATACCAACCTGCATTTTAAAATAAAAATTATTGAAATCTACTGGACTTTTCTCGTTTTGCCATTAAAATCAAAGTCAAATACTAATAGATTTCAATAATATTTTTACCTTCCGTCACCTTTAGGTAAGGAAGGTATTGTCTTTGGTCAAAAAATTCGATGATGAGTTTTTACTCAATAAGCACGTTTTAGAGTCCCTAGAATACGAATTTACTATTTTTACGATGATGTCTGTATGTGTGTGTGTGTGTGTGTGTGTGTGTGTGTGTGTGTGTGTGTGTGTGTGTGTGTGTGTGTGTGTGTGTGTGTGTGTGTGTGTGTGTGTGTGTGTGTGTGTGTGTGTGTGTGTGTGTGTGTGTGTGTGTGTGTGTGTGTGTGTGTGTGTGTGTGTGTGTGTGTGTGTGTGTGTGTGTGTGTGTGTGTGTGTGTGTGTGTGTGTGTGTGTGTGTGTGTGTGTGTGTGTGTGTGTGTGTGTGTGTGTGTGTGTGTGTGTGTGTGTGTGTGTGTGTGTGTGTGTGTGTGTGTGTGTGTGTGTGTGTGTGTGTGTGTGTGTGTGTGTGTGTGTGTGTGTGTGTGTGTGTGTGTGTGTGTGTGTGTGTGTGTGTGTGTGTGTGTGTGTGTGTGTGTGTGTGTGTGTGTGTGTGTGTGTGTGTGTGTGTGTGTGTGTGTGTGTGTGTGTGTGTGTGTGTGTGTGTGTGTGTGTGTGTGTGTGTGTGTGTGTGTGTGTGTGTGTGTGTGTGTGTGTGTGTGTGTGTGTGTGTGTGTGTGTGTGTGTGTGTGTGTGTGTGTGTGTGTGTGTGTGTGTGTGTGTGTGTGTGTGTGTGTGTGTGTGTGTGTGTGTGTGTGTGTGTGTGTGTGTGTGTGTGTGTGTGTGTGTGTGTGTGTGTGTGTGTGTGTGTGTGTGTGTGTGTGTGTGTGTGTGTGTGTGTGTGTGTGTGTGTGTGTGTGTGTGTGTGTGTGTGTGTGTGTGTGTGTGTGTGTGTGTGTGTGTGTGTGTGTGTGTGTGTGTGTGTGTGTGTGTGTGTGTGTGTGTGTGTGTGTGTGTGTGTGTGTGTGTGTGTGTGTGTGTGTGTGTGTGTGTGTGTGTGTGTGTGTGTGTGTGTGTGTGTGTGTGTGTGTGTGTGTGTGTGTGTGTGTGTGTGTGTGTGTGTGTGTGTGTGTGTGTGTGTGTGTGTGTGTGTGTGTGTGTGTGTGTGTGTGTGTGTGTGTGTGTGTGTGTGTGTGTGTGTGTGTGTGTGTGTGTGTGTGTGTGTGTGTGTGTGTGTGTGTGTGTGTGTGTGTGTGTGTGTGTGTGTGTGTGTGTGTGTGTGTGTGTGTGTGTGTGTGTGTGTGTGTGTGTGTGTGTGTGTGTGTGTGTGTGTGTGTGTGTGTGTGTGTGTGTGTGTGTGTGTGTGTGTGTGTGTGTGTGTGTGTGTGTGTGTGTGTGTGTGTGTGTGTGTGTGTGTGTGTGTGTGTGTGTGTGTGTGTGTGTGTGTGTGTGTGTGTGTGTGTGTGTGTGTGTGTGTGTGTGTGTGTGTGTGTGTGTGTGTGTGTGTGTGTGTGTGTGTGTGTGTGTGTGTGTTGTGTGTGTGTGTGTGTGTGTGTGTGTGTGTGTGTGTGTGTAACAAAATTTTCGTCTGCGATAACTCTAATACTACAGTTACAAAAATTATAATTTTTTCGTATACTTCTTCGTTACATCCATAGGAAGAGCTGATTAGATTTTGGTTACAATTGGTCAACCGGAAGTACCATCATTTGAAGATTTTAACAGTTTTTCTTGAAAAAACTATGTTAAATATAATTTTTTCACATTTGATGTTATTATAAATATTAAAGAATATTTTATTCTCTATACGATTTGACTGCATTTTATACCTAATATTAAATGGATATTGAGTTAAAAAATTATAAAGAAATTAAATTTCATAAAGTAGCCATACCTGTGGAAACAACTACTATATTAAGAAAATTCTGATTGAAAGATGTCAGTGTCAAGTGAAATTGACATAGTGTGTCTGTTTTATAATTTTACTGGAAATATAGGATCTTTTGTTTTTTCTATGGAATTTGTATAAAATACATACAACTGCTTTAAGGTAATGTACAAGAAATAATAATAATAAATCTTTTTTTTCTGCAGATACATTACACTGTATATAGAAAACGTCACAAAATAATAATTTTCTGTATGAAATTTGCACAAAATACATGCAACTGCCGGAAGCTAATGTACAAGAAATAGAATATTTAATTTAGCAAGGAACTTTCCGTATGAAATTTGTACAAAATATATAGAACTGACGGAAGGTAATGTGCTGGCCACATCAGATTTTTTTTTAATTCAGGTTAATATCGGAAGTATGCGTGTCGTGTGTTGAGTTTTTTAAAATGTTAATAGTTCGAAACAATTAATTGAATTTTCGGTTCATATTTTAGTACAGGGGTAACCTTTCCTCTTAACAAAGGTACTATAAGAACTCAAAATGATGCACCATTCAGGCTATAAAAGAGACGAAATTATTTAAGGCTATCCCATTGCAAGGACATAATGAAACAAAAAATTCAACAAATAAGGCCAAATTTATAAACTCGTTATTAAAAAAATTGATCCTTTTCTCCAGAATTACAATGTACCTCAAAATGCACATTATTGTTCACTACGTCACAAAATCATGTTATAGAGAGTAGTACAAAATGTATAATACGCAAAATAACTCCGGAAATTAATAATTGTGATTATTTTGCAATAATAGTAGATGATCCTCAGGACATCACTGCAGGAGAACAAATAAGTATTTGTGTTCGCTTCATTACATCTGAAAATCTTCCAAAAGAAATATTTTTATGTTTTAAACATGAAAAAATTTAAATGCAGAATCAGACTGTCAAAAATTATTTCGTTCTAAAGGTGCGCCCTGTTACGCCCTCCCTGTTAAAAGTACCTAGTGACGCCCCTGGATGAAATACTTCTTGTCGTCAATTCGTTTTGGATCGTAATTTCACCTGCTTGGTTACATCATATTGTATTGGTCACATGTTCTGCCCTCGTAAAGTGTAAAGTTACAGCATTATTGGCATCGTTGATTTTTATATACCGCCTTTCACCTTTTATCAGATCAGAAGAATAATCGAGACTCAGAAAAACCGCAAAGATTTATGGTTGTTTTACTTTTTGTAGATCAAATAAACAATGTTTCAAGTGGGCAGACTGTCACAATAAAGCATAGTGTTCTATTGTTGCAAGAAAATAAAAATAATGTGTTGCAATGTTGCAACAATTATTTGTTAATATTAAAAACACATACTTAGAAATTGGGTGTATTTTTACCTGCCGCTACCCTTGGTAAGGAAAGTATAGGGATCGTGCTAAAAATCGCATATTGAGATTTTGGTAAATGACCACGTTTTAAGGTCCCTACAATCAAATTTTAACATTTTCACGATGATGTCTGTGTCTATGTGTGGATCCTCCACTCTAACTCAAATACTATCATTCAGAAAATTTTGAAACCTTGTATTTCGGATTTTTTCTGTAATGGAAAGAACCCATTAGATTTTGGTGAAAATCGGATAATTGGAAATGGCACTTTACTAGAAGCTCAAAATAGTTTTTCTTCGAACAATACCTTTAAATGTTATTTTTTCGAGATTAATGTTATTATATAAATTAAAGATTATTAAATTTTCTATAGAATTGCATTAATACTTTTTCTATATATTTTATGGATAAATTTATTTAAAATTTAATCTTCATTTTATTATAGCTCCGGTGGCTCAATGGCTAGACCAACGCCTCATGCCATGAGTGCCCTTGGGGCTCTGGGTTCGATTCCCACTAAGGCATGGATATGTGTGAATGTGAACCCACTCTGTAATTGGGATTTAATCCTGTTGTGTATGTTCATTATAACAAAATATTTTGATCTTTAAACTAATTAGTTTGCCAATTATACAAAATAGGATTATTTTTAATTTCCTCTAACAGTAATTCCGACTTGAAGGCTGCTTACACCTGAGACGAACGAACAAGAATTTGCGGTATTAAATTTTTTAAATACATCCCTGAATCTTGTTGCTAAGGTCATTTTAAATGCCTCCTGGTATTGAATACCATTCTAATCTTCTCTAACGGAGTACATAAGGGTCAGTTTCTTTTCAAATCAAATATAGGGAAATGTTTATTAAATAATATTCGCTAGTCATACTATACCATTTCAGGTTGTCTGATTTACACCAAAATCTAATGGCTTCTTCCCATATTAGAATAAGGTAGAAATACTAGGTTTCAAAATTTTCTGAATGATACTATTACAGAAATATGATTAAATACTTGTCTTATGGTCGACATCATTAAAAAGAAACTCATGATTAATATAGTTAACAAATTAACATTAATCATATGATATTAATAAAAAGTGTACTATTAGACTGATTTAACAATACTTAGTGTTACGTTACTAAAAATACTATTACACTATTAATAAATATCATACATATTTATAGATCTATTATTAAAATGAAGGCCACATTTTTATTATGATTTCATTCATAAATAAAATACTAGATACATTAACTTCCACAGATCAGTATTTGTAGACATTTAATTTAAATTTTGATGATTATATGTACAAGTGCATCCAATGAGAGAGACCAAGATTGCAACAAGACGCTAAATGTGGGATGAGACATTAAAGCCAGAAGATAAAGCAATTTCCAGATGAGAAACTACCACCAGGTAATGATCAGAAATGACCCATTTAGAAATCATTAAATTGCCTACGAAGTCAAGTAGGAAAATGTGCAGTAAACATGTTCAACTGGGGGTACCAAGCAGAACCCACTTTATGTCATTGGGGTCAAGAACAAACAATGACCCATCTGCTCACATGCGCCAGCTTAGAAGAGGAATGCACGAGAGAAGATCTGGATAAGGCAACACCAGCTGCTATAAACTGTGCAATTTTTTGGTTGAATACTATTTAGATAGGCCACTTCTCAGCCAGTTTTTGTGGACAGTTTTTCCTCTGGCATGAAGGAGAGAATCTTCGGAGAAGATGCATCCTCTCCGTCCTAGTTAATGCCGGGCGATGCATAAGGCCTATTTCCATAATTTCCAAATTTGACTATTTATATGGCTTAGCTAACTCACTCAATGTGGTTCGGCTGCGGTATTTCGCTACCGAAAATCAGTCACTTCAGTATGTAAGGAGTGAGAAATATTTGTTGTAATGTTTTATATATATACCGTGTATCTGTCTTAAAGGTGTACATAGAAGATTAACATGGGAAATCAGTTTTTTGCAATTTTCTGCTAGCCTAATTATGCGTTAAATAAAAGTTTTATGGCATAAAATTCTGCATCTAAATCAATAAGCAGAATTTCTTTTACATGCTTTGTAACGACAGAATTTAAATATGAAAATGTCGAAAATGACGTTGAAAATATCGACAGCCATGGAATTGAACAAAAAATAAATAAATGCTTGACGTATCAAATGAGGTGTTGCAAAAAAAATTAACATATCTTTTTTCTTCTGAAATTCGAATAAGTACGTTCTACAGTGCGATTAAATATGATTTTCTGTTCAAATTTTTGTATATATTAAGCACAATAGCAGTTTAAAAATATACTTTTTGAATTGGCGCCAAATTCCACTGTCTGTGGCATCAGACATATATTAGCCAATGACAAAACTGGAAAGATGATAAAAAAAACAAATGTATTATACATCAACGTCAATGATAGCTTTAATGACAACTATGTGACATAAGGTCTGACTTATAGTGCAACGTGATTTTTGGTTCTTTAGCGTAGTTCTTAGTTATTTATTATTATATTATAGCGTTATATTTCATAGTTTCATGCCCAGTATTATAAAAGATGTATAAGTAAAGCACTAGCAATGTAAAATTTACTCCTGAAGTAAAATAGTTTATTCCAGAGATTTTTGTTAAAACAAGAATAAAAATACTAGCTAAGTAAATCTACAGAATAAATTACTCCACCGACGTTCGAGGAAGTAAATTTTATTGTGTAAAATAAATTTGACACATGTCAACATTATAAATTTAATCCCATATATTATTTTTACATTTATTCATCTCCAACATATATATATATATATATATATATATATATATATATATATATATATATATATATATATATATATATATATATATATATATATAAACATATTCCAGCGACACATTGTTTGGAATAGATCCTCTTCAGTTGGAGATTGACATTATCGTCAGTAGTGGTCTTAAGCAATACCGTCTAATAATATTTTATCCTGCATTTATCAATCTCTCTTATGGTCTAATAGTACAAAGATTAGCCGGTATAAGAAACCGTAGCCTGTGTGCATCATTTTCCAGCTAAAAAAATAAATGTATTCAATAGTTCTTATTTAATTATAAAAATATTTATATTTACATCAAAATGATCTTTACAACAAAGAAGTTTTGATTTTGTTTTTATCTTTACTTGCGACAACCATTTCATTCTTCTTTCTTCGTTTTGAGGCACTATGTTTTATGTTTCCCTATTATCAGTTCTATTTGGGCACACTGCACAAAACACTTTTTTACGACCATGTTTGATTATTTCCAAATACAAAAATCAGTAGTAGTTGACAGATGTCATGACTGTCACTCGTTTAAATTCCGTCGGAGACAAATGTAAGCCACACCCTCATTGGTTAGGTTTATTCTCACGTCATCAGGCGAAAGGGGAAGCGGAAATTCAAACATTATAATTTCAAAGACAATTTTCTCATGAATAAAGAATAATACGAAAAAAATAAAAAATAGGGGTTAAATATTTTTTTTTATTCTTTTGATTAAAGCAAAGAAAAAAAACTGTGCAACACCTCATTGTCAGAAACGTCAAATAAGTTAACTTACGTTGTGACAGATAAAACGTGAAGCATTTATTTATTTTTTGTTCAATTCCATGGCTGTCGATATTTTCAAAGTAATTTTCAACATTTTAATAATTAATTTCTGTCGTTATAAAGCATGTAAAGGTAATTCTATTTATTGATATAGATGCAGAATTTTATGCCCTAAAAAATTTATTTGACGTGTTTTTGCTTAGAATAATTAGACGAGCAAAAATTTGTAAAAAACTGATTTCCCATGTTAATCTCCTATGTACACCTTTAAGACAGACACACGGCATATATATTAATTCACCTTCAAATCTAGGGAGATTACTTTGATGCACCATGTACCTCCTAAATTATTTAGACAATAATTTTTCTTATATTTTAAGTAAGTTTCTGCAAAAAGAATTTGCCAAGAATGTGTAATTTTACAGAAATTATATCCAGTACTGTGTATAAAACATGATAATTCTCATAAATTTCTAATGATAAATAAATGCAGTAAAAACCAGATAAATAAAGTGTTATTATATTATTTATATTGCATATTTTACAGTCATAAATCCGGATAATTTATACGTATTATAACCGACAAATAATACTTCTTTAATGTGACATTGCTTATAAATAATGTACTGCAAAAAATATGTACATTACAAAAACAAAATGTTTTTAATTAAAGATAAGTATCGATAAGTGCATTCCAAGTGTCATCTCACGGGCACTCCAAACTGTTAAAAGAAAGTACCACCAACCACCATGTATTTGAATAAGTGCAATATGTGTAAATTATATTTGAAATATGTTTATTAATTTGAACACTTTACCGGCTGTTAATTTGGAATAACTTACCATATTAATTAACAATATTTTAATTGTATATAGATCAGTAAAAGGTGTAATAAATTATATTCGTTAATTTCAATTAAATATCTAACAAAAATTATTTTATACAACTCCTATACCATGGCTACATGTTTTAGTACATATCGTACCATATGAAATTAGAAGAAACTACTTTACTAAACGTTTTTCGGATAAGATTCAAAATTCACCTAATATGTTTTCGATTAATGCACTTTCTGCAACTTCAGAACATTGGAAAATTGCTTGGCAGACAGTCGATACTCCAAATAAAAATTTAATTTCAGATCCCACAAAAGAAGTACCAGGTTTAGATCAACCAAGGGCTATTTGGTGTAAGCTAAATCGTTTTCGAACATGCCATGGAAAATGTTATAATATGTTATATCACTGGAAAATACGCCATAGTCCAAATTGTGATTGTAGAGCAGAAAGAGAAACAATTCAGCATATAGATGAAGAATGTCCCTTATCTAAATTTCAGCAAGGTTTCGCCGAACTTCACCTATTAACGGAAGATGCACTAAATTGGATAGTAAAAATCAAAAATATTTAATTTGTGTTGTTTTTTTTTATTCTTCATGTATTATTTTATCGAATGTATTTGTACTGTCTTTCTTTCATACGAAATATATATATATATATATATATATATATATATATATATATATATATATATATATATATATATATATATATATATATATATATATATATATATATGTCTTACAACTTTCGCCCCAGACGAAACTGATACTTGCCGACGACAATAGGTTACCAATAAATAGAAGAAAATAATTTGCGGCTGCTTGCATACCGGAGTTACAAGACTTTTTAATCCACCAATCCCGGAAGGATATCTTGAGGTGTGATGATATTATTACAAAATAAAACTGGTTGCTAGGTTTTAAAAATACTACTAGTCAGTTACAAAATTTGTTTGACACTAATTTTGACACTTTAGAGTTGACTTTTCGCTGTAAACAAATTTAGGTTAGCGAAGGTGTCATCCAAGATCATCATTTATATCGTACAGTGCAACGTGTTGTAACAGCTGTGTAAAATGTGTTAAACGAAAATATTATTGTCATTTGATCTGGCATAACTTGACCGGTCTCATGCGGCCTTGCGATGGCTCTCAATATCACTTTATGATCCACAAGATTTCTATCCGGAAAACGTTCCGAATAGACTCGTGCTGCCTCTCTGGCGTTACGTCCACATTCTTCGAAAATTATAATCAGTTCTAAGTAATCAGCGGCTGAATGGTAAGAATTTGCCTTTTTTATTCACCTTGTAAAATTTAATTTGACACACATTTTTCGAAAAATACAGTCGCCCACACATTTTAAAGAAGATTTGATTTGTATAAAACCATAGTAACGTCAAATTACGGCAAACACACGTTAAAGGTGTAGGTCTTTGATTGGTCAATTTTAAGACGTCTTTTCTCGAATATCTTTTAAGCTAGATTTTTTTTTCTTCGAAATTACACATCCGAGTGCAGTCTCGTGTTTCCTCATTTGCCCGGGGGTGCGAGTTGTGAGACACCCTGTATATATATACCGTGTGTCTGTCTTAAAGGTGTTCATAGGAGATTAACATGGGAAATCAGTTTTTTACAATTTCCTGCTCGCCTAATTATTTTAAGCAAAAATGCGTCAAATAAAAGTTTTAAAGCATAAAATTCTGCATCTAAATCAATAAACAGAATTACCTTTCCATGTATTGTAACGACAGAAATTAAATATGAAAATATAGAAAATTACGTTAAAAATATCGACAGCCATGGAATTGAACAAAAAATAAATAAATGCTTGACGTTTTATCTGTCACAACGTAAGTTAACTTATTTGACGTTTCTGACAATTTAATTTTGTCTCTAGTTTTATTGTCTGAAATGATTAAAAAATGAACATTTATACGAATGAAGAGCTAAATTCGTGACAAAATTTGAAAAGACTGCTAATGTGTCTTCAAAAAATACACATGAGCCGCGTTATCAGAATATAGGACGAGCAGAACATGCGTTAGGTACTCTAAGAAAGAGTGTTAGGAATGATAAGTGTAGACTTCTTCTGTAATCCTAAGGTATAGATGTATTGGAAATGAGTTGAGAGTACATAGTAATAGTATCATACATAATTTTGTTACGAAATGTTGAATTTGTTCATATTATTTAAACAAAACTGTATTATCTTAACTTTATTAATTAATTTTATATTTCTATTATTGCCATAATTAACGAAATTTGTTCAAATCAAATTGTCAGAAACGTCATTATCTAACGTCAACTTACATTGTGACAGATCACGTGACAGATGAAACGTCAAGCATTTATTTATTTTTTGTTCAATTCCATGGTGTCGATATTTTTAACGTAATTTTCTATATTTTCATATTTAATTTCTGTCGTTATAAAGCATGTAAAGGCAATTCTGTTTATTGATATAGATGCAGAATTTTATGTCCTAAAACTTTTATTCGACGCGTTTTTGCTTAAAATAATTAGGCGAGCAGGAAATTGCAAAAAACTGATTTCCCATGTTAATCTCCTATGTACACCTTTAAGACAGACACACGGTATATATATATATATATATATATATATATATATATATATATTAAAAAAATTAAAAACGTGCTCTGCTCGGTGTACCGGCTTTCACGTATCTACGCCGGGGGATATAGACCCCAAAAGCCCCCCCCCCCCCCATTAAACCGGCACTGAGTGGTAGTATGTTGCAAGAAATATCAAGGAAGAGAATCCAATAAAGATGCTCGTATTGTAGCGTCAATGTGGTGAGACAGTTGAATATCGCCAACAGCCACAGGAATTACACAATCAACTTATATTGGTTGTTCTTGTCTTGCTGCCTAAAATTACTCAAAGCTTTCTTAGTATGTTACTAATTAATGAGCAATCTTAAAAAGAATCTAGTATCACATCTATAAAAATTCTCAGTTGATCTTTACACAACTTAATCGTTTAACCTTTCGGTATGTGGTCTAGAAATCTATATCTCATTTTAAATACTGCAAATTTTTCATTTGAACATTTCCTATTAGATCTTTCTGATATATTTTGCACTAAAACCAAATCGTTAACTTTACTAATGAGTATAAATATTAATGGAGATTAAGTTAATCAGTTTCTTCAATAGAAAAAGCACGTGTAGACACCATATGTGTTTTGTGGTATGTAATACCAAATAAGGTAGAAAAATTTAGACAACATATATTGGAGAAATAGTTTACAATAAATCTCCCGTGAAGTGACGGCTGGTGAACCTTTTCAACAGTATTGATACATCGTCATGGATAACAAGCCGTCATGACACATTTATTTACTTATTTATAAAAAGTCTTTTTACGGTTTTTAATCCAATTTTTGTGATTACTTTCATTGTTCAATTTACTCTGGTAACTTTCTTTTACTTGCTAGTCATTTATTTCAGATAAAGAAAATCAATTAATAGAGCAAGAAACTTATTCTACGATTACTTCTTTGTTTGAGATAATTGTAAACTGAGAGCGTTGCAGATAACTACAAAACCGAATTAATTTCCTACTAAATTTTTCACTTTCTGTCTTCGTGTTTTTGAGATTTTGGTTTCTAAATTATTGATCCAGGTCCAGGTTAGGTGCTAACAATCTTTCGATTGCTTTAAATATAGACAACACTTGAAAAAATCTGATGTGGCCAGCACATTACCTTCTGGCAGTTCTATGTGTTTTGTACAAATTTCATACAGAATGTTTCTATTTCTTGTACATTGCCTTCTGGCAATTATATGTATTTTATACAACTTCCATACAAAAAGTTTCTAGCAAAAGATCTTATATTTCCAGTAAAATTATAACACAAACATACTATGTCAATTGCACTTGACACTGACATCTTTCAATCAGAATTTTCTGAATATAGCAGCTGTTTCCAAAGTTATAGCATAGCTGACTAATTTATGAATTTTTTTTGGTAAATGCATTAATTCCTTTCCTATATATTTTATGGATAAATTTATAAAATTATCTCTAATTTAAATCCCGGAGCCTACGCTTTAAACAAACAAGTCCTTGGTTACACAATTCATATCTCAAATGTATGTAACTGACAGATAAATATAATCATTTCAAATTAATAATAGTAACGTTTTAAAAAGAAAATAGTACACAGGATCATAGTTATATGGAATGGAACTTAATACAGTTTCCAGCATAACAAAATATGTAAGTGTGCATATTGAAATTAATAAAAATTATATGGCGAGAGGTATTGTGTTGGTCACATCAGATCTTTACCTCCCGCTACCCTGGGTAAGGGAGGTATAGGGATCGTGCTAAAAATTGTATATCGAGATTTTGGTAAATGACCACGTTTTAAGGTCCATAGAATCCAATTTTAATAATTTCACGATGATGTTATATATATATATATATATATATATATATATATATATATATATATATATATATATATATATATATATATATATATATATATATATATATACAGGGTGTTTCCTTTAAAACAACCAGCGCTTTTTTGGGCGAACTAACAACTTTAGAGAAAAATGTTTTATACCAAAAATGATCAAGAATAAGGGGATAATGTATCTATAGTAACAAATCAAATATTTAATCAGTGGTTCTCAAACGGTAGAACCAAATTATATTTTTTTATATGACACCCTATATAATTTTTTAGCCCTTGAAATAGAATATTATTTTCTGATTTCAACGATATAAATATAGCATAGGGTTGTATAACAATTATTTCGAGGAAAATAATATTAAAAACTAGAAATAAAATAATAAAAAATTGGGTTTACTACTAGCGTAACTAGGCAACAGACGTATTGCATAGCCTTTTGTATATTATAACATTTTTAATACCATTTTTCTCGAAATAATTGTTATACAACCCTATACCATATTTATATTATTGAAATCAGAAAAAAATTCTCTATTTAATGGGCTAAAAAATTATATAGGATACCATTTAAAAATATATAATTTTGTTCTGCCGTTTGAGAACCACTGGTCGAATTTTCGGTTTGTTATTATTAATAAATTAGCCCCTTATTCTTAATCATTTCTTGTATATAACATTTTTTTCTAAAGTCATTAGTTCGCCCAAAAAAGGGCTGGTTGTTTTAAAGGAAACACCCTGTATATATATATATATATATATATATATATATATATATATATATATATATATGTGTGTGTGTGTGTGTGTGTGTGTGTGTGTGTGTGTGTGTGTGTGTGTGTGTGTGTGTGCTCGCGTGTGTGTGTGCGCGTGTTTGTGTGTGTGTGTGTGCGCGCGCGTGTTTGTGTGTGTGTGTGCGCGCGTGTGTGTGCGTGTGTTTGTATGTGTGTGTGCGCGCGTGTGTGCGTGTGCGTGTGTGCGTGTGTGTGCGTGTATGTGTATGTGTGTGCATGTGTGTATGAGTGTGTATATATATATATGTGTGTGTGTGTGTGTGTGTGTGTGTGTGTGTGTGTGTGTGTGTGTGTGTGTGTGTGTGTGTGTGTGTGTGTGTGTGTGTGTGTGTGTGGATCCTGTTTACACTTTAACTCAAATACTATCATTCAGAAAATTTTGAAACCTTGTATTTATAACTTACTCTAATATGGAAAGAGGCCATTAGATTTTGGTGTAAATCAGATAACCGGAAATGGCACTTTACTTAAAGCTCATAACTCACACACACACACACACACACACACACACACACACACACATACACACAGACATCATCGTAAAAATAGTAAAAACGTGATGTGGGGACCCTAATTCGTGCTTATTTACTGAAAACTCACCATCGAATTTTTGGACCGATCACATTACCTCCCTTACCTACAGTATGACGGGAGGTAAAAATACGGGATCATCTTGTGTGTTCCTTAGTCATTAAATTATGTTCGTTAGTGCACTATCTATATTAACTATACTGATTAATCGTGAACTATCTATTATTGTGGTTAATGTACCGTAAATAATTATAAATACACATCTTTTATCAACAATACTTGCAATGTCGCAAAGTCACAAAGTCCTTGCAAACTATCAAAACATTGAAAAATATATCTCTTTAACATGCTCTATATTATTACGAAATCTTCTTGACTAATTGCGAATTCAAATGAGATGTGATTAATTAGATTTGCAAAACTTTTGCAAAGTAACAATGAAGAAAGTGGTTCTATGTTCGAGATTATTCATAGCTTCAAGTCATAGATGATTGTATGTATTGTAATTGTATAATTAAAATAATTGTATGTATTTGATAGATTAATTATGAGAAAAAATAGACACAATTGTTGCGAATTTAAAGAGTTCATTAATGATTTGTAACGTTTTTATTTTATTTATTTATTTGGGTGAAGTGTAAATATTAAGACAATTATTATAAATTAAAATAAAGGTTTATTAAACTATAATAAAAATGACTATTACTAATATTAAACAATTATTAAAAAAAACTAATTAAGACTAAAACTATAATTAAATAGATAACACTGACACTATTTATTTATTTAACAATTAACACGATTAATTATTTATACGATCTTACTAATTATTTATTTCGACTATTTATGTCACTCTATTTATATCGCGTTCAACTGTCCAGGGCCGCTCCGTGGGTATTAGGCGCCATTGTGCTATGTTATATTTTAGCGCCCTTCCCCCTCATGATGTAAAATTTGCAAATTAAAGTTTAAACTATACTCATTGTTCATCAAAAATGCTAGATTTAATATATTGATGATATTTTCCTAGATTTATTCTCGTAATCAATAGGTTATAATCAAAATCGTTTGTTGTAATCAACAATTTTACAACAGATTTCTGAATTGTATATGCATTTGAACCTTTGCAAAATGATAATAGATATTTAAATACTAGATTCATTCTTGTAATCAACATTCTTGAGTTATAATCAATATATTCATTGTTGTAATCAACATTTTCATAGTTATTACTTCAATATAACAATGCTAGAATAATAATGAATCGATTGATATGATAAGTATTTTACTTATAACTAGAGCTATAATGCAAACAAATTAAAAATTATATTGTTCACTTCTATCACGTTAATTTGTAAGTTTTATAGTAATTTTGTCTTTACGAATAAGAGCATTTTATAAAAATTTACTATTATTTATTTTACTGTCTTGAAATGGCGCCCCTCAAAGTCAGGCGCCTATGTGCGGGGCACAACCCGCCCACCCGTACTGCGCGGATCTGCAACTGTCCGTCTACCGACCTCCACAGCGTCTATATACTCAACTGACTCAACAGCGTCTGTATATACAACTGCTCGGACAAAAGTCACACTTTTCACCTCACTATCTGTCTATTTATATACCTAACAGTCTAACTTCCACAAATTCAGTATCACCGACTGTCCGTGTGCCACAATTCTTCACCACTACTGCCGAGTATCCACTTCCACTTGCCGTTACTGTCCTCGTATACCTAGCTTCCCAATACTCTTCAACACTACCTAGTATTTTTTTTCATAGCTATCCCGGTATACCAGTAACTTCCCGAGTCCTCCACTCGACACTATACTGCATACGCTCACCACGATACTGCTGTGCTTCACTAACACTATGTGAATGTCTATATATATGTCTCTCCATGTAACTAACTAATTCCCGAGCATAGCTGCGTCCCTTTTATACAGCTGCCATTAATTTCCAGAAAGATCTAGAATGTTCGACCGCATAATAACAATGAACACACAAGGTTCAGGCGACCGGAAGTAATTAGACACGTCGCGGCTTGTTTGTTACAGATTGAATAAAATACAATTTTACTAAAGAAATTTGGCGAAAATTACAGGCACAAAACGATTGACAGAGATAATATATTGCTAGTCAACTGTTCATACTAACGATCATTATACTGAAATAATTGCGTAGGCTTCCACAGTCTGAGTCATGAGAAATATTCGTTTTCCGGGAATGGACTGTGTCATATTTTGAGTCAGAGCTCAACGTTTCGCCCGCAGTCGTATGGGGCATCTTCAGGAGCAAGGGGGATAGTACTGTCTTAAACAAGGTTACCCGACGTGTCAACCACGTTAGAGGCCGAGTTTAAGCAACAAGAGGGGGAGACTCAGTTTACACGGTTACCCGACGTGTAAACCACGCTAGAGGTCAAATAAACCAAGTGACGAAAGGAAGGCCGAGAAGACAGTTATATACTAATCTAAAGATACGGTAGATGAGCAAAGCTAATGAGGACCAATGGGAATCGAGTTCGTAATGGTAGATTGGGCGTGTCATGTTCCGAGAATCACCGGTTTCCACATGTGGCTCAAGAAATAGCCATCATCCCGATTGATGTTATTCGGATGTTTCCATATTTGTAAAGTTTCCCTGTATTTACGTCTGTAAAACTCAGGGACAGGAGCTAAAATGCGGGAATTTTCAAATAAGATGTTATGTCCTGTGTTGTGTTGGTGTTCTGCGACCGCAGATGTTAATACCATACCATTACGCAGACAGCGTTTGTGTTCTGACAATCTAGTGTGAACACTCCTTCCTGTTACGCCTATGTACGAGTATACTGTGCCGCAAGAACAAGGAATACTATAAACACCGGGTGACGACAAGGGTTCGCGTTTATCTTTAGTTTGGGGGAGTATTTCTGAGATTTTTTGTGGAGGTTTAAAAAAGACCTTAATATTGTTTTTATTAAGAATTCTACCTATTTTATCCGAGAATCCTTTAATGTAAGGGATAGATGCAAATGTTTCGAACGAGGTATCCACGGGTTTTTTGGGTAAAGGGTTTAATTGTCTATGAATTACATTATTGATTAATTTTACGTCATAGTTGTTCTGGATTAAACTATTATAATATAATGCTAGTCAACTGTTCATACTAACGACTATTATTCTGTACAATGGGAATTTGTATTAGTTTTTGTTATTTATTAAATTTAATAATTATTCGCTTCATTAACCGTTGAAAATTTGCAATAATTTCTTGAAAACGTAGAAATTGTATAATATCAGGATTTCCTGTTTGTCCTCCATAATATCCACAAGAAACTGAGAACAATATGCTTAGCAAGAAATATAAATCGTTGTTTGCAGAATTTCTAATAAAATTATATATGGTGTTCTTACAAATAAGTTGCGGTCGTTAACAACTTGTACTATACCTGAATGTAGTTCAAGTTACGTAACCTAAAACACACCCGCGCATTCCATAGAGTTATACAGAGTCGAATCGAGATCGAGATCTAGTTATTCAGGTGCTATATGTTTGTGATTAATTTTGTTTGTTCGCTATAGTCACTATGACAAAGCAAGCAGATTTCAACATCGGGTATGTTCGCAAAATTGGACTAAGATTTGTTGTAAATGATATATTATGTATTGTTCATGTTTCACAAGATTTCAGTGTCTAAATCAACCTCTTGGTCATTGTTGTCTGTTTGTCACGATCTGTAATTTTGGACATGATTATGCATAGAATTCTGAACAAAATTTTTATGACCAAATTTGTGGACAGAATATTCTGTACTTCTACGAATACAAGATAATTTAATAATATTTTATTAAAATAAAACTACACAATAATCAACGACAAGATTTATTAGAAATTGTCACTTATGAATTTTGATTATAAATAAATGAAAATTGCAATATATTTTGTATTTTTATACCGATAATAATGTAATTAATGTTTTTGCGTAAAATGTCGTCATGTTGTGACGTCAGCTTCACTACAGTCGTCCACTTACCCTGTGGAAATGTCACAATGCAGATTTTGTTAATAAATTCGGGATTCGCTTTACACACACTCTCCCATACGCATATTTAATATATCGGATATCCAGATTTTAGTGAATAAGCACGTTTTAAGGTCCCTAGAATCCGATTATAACATTTTTACGATGATGTGTGTGTGTATGTGTGTGTATGTGTGTGGATGTGTGTATGTAGATGTTGGATCCACAATTTCTCAAATACTATAAGACTTAAGACATTTTTAACTACGGATTCCTCAATCTAACAATAATGGGAAGGGTTAAAAATAGATGGAGTTTAAGGGTAAATATAACTAAAACTATTATAATTACCCCTTAACCATAAAATTAATTTTAATAAAAACTAAATACGTATTTCGAGAACTAAGTTTTCATCATCAGTAGTAGTTGTTAGGACCTCTGGCATGGTTGACATGTTGAGTAATCTTGACTACTCTGTTTAACTTTCCCTTGTTGTACTACTGATGATGAGAACTTAGTTATCGAAATACGTATTTAGTTTTTATTAAAATTAATTTTATGGTTAAGGTGTAATTATAATAGTTTTAGTTAATGGGAAGAGTTGATTAAGTTTTGGTAATAATTGGACAATTGGAAGTAGTAGTTAAAAGAAAAAATTAATCTAAATATTATTTATCGAAAATGTGTGTAAATACTTATATTAAAGAACGTTAAATTCTTTATTCGATAAATATAAATTCATTATTATATCTTCTATAGATTTAGAGATAAAGAAATGCATATAAAATAATTTGATGTAATAAATCTCAGGTCAAACTACGTCAAGGCAAGAAATTCAAATATTTGTAATTGACACATAAATGTCACTGTCAAAAATATTTGTATGCCACTGTCAAAAATATTTGAACATCATTATGAAAATAAAAAAAAGTCAACAACGCAAAATAATATACGTAAAAAAGAATGTAAAAGGAATTTGCGAAAAAATGACGAATATAAAGAAAAAGAAAAGGAAAGTAAAAAAAGAAAATTTCAAGATATTGAATATAAAGAAAATGTACGTATTGTACATAATTTATATTAAAATATCCCATAGATTTTGCAAATGTATATGAGAATTATTTTGTAGAGAGACATGAATATATGTATTTGTATTTAAAAATATTTTTCGTTTTATGCGTACAACCAGATAAAATATCTGGCGAGAAATTATGTGCTGCCACATTTTTTTATAAGTTATTAGGACCTAAGTCAATAGTAAGATACCAAGTTACTCAGTCCTTTTTTAAAGTATATTAAATTTCCTAAGATTTGAAACTTTGCAGAGTTCCATACGTCCAGTGTTTTCCGAGATACAGCTCATCAAAGTAAAAAAGTGAAAAAAATGCCTTCTTGTCATGTAATTTGTCAAATATCTGCAAAAATATTCATCTAACGCTGATATATGGCAATATACAACAACCCGTGTTCCTGCTTGGAGCCCGCCATGTTGATCAAAACCACGAGCTCGCTAAAAAGGGTATCAAATTTCTAACTTTTATTTCATCAGGTAGCCCACCAATCTGCTTTTATTTGCAAATTTCAGTAATACAAATATATTTTCATAAATAAAACAATAAAAGTTGTACTTTTGTCCTCGTTCTATGATAAAACTAGGTCCTTAAAAATCCGTTCACCGCATACTCTCATTTGTTTATTAATTTGTTTCCATATTTTATTTTTATAACTTGTGGGTGTAAGTATTAAAATTCTGAGTACCGTATAATTAATTCTTTCGTCATTATGATTGACGTTTGACTGATTTTTTGACTGTAGTGACACATATCGATTATTGATCTATCAGGTAATCGATATTAAAAGTAAAAGTGATAATCATTTGTTATTAATTAGTGTAACACCCTTACAAGTTGAGATTGCTACTAGAATTTGTTCCCATTTTTTTAATCAAGATTGTAATACATAACTGCATTCCAATTTGATAGAATAAACAAGATAATTTGTTAACTAATAAATATATCACAATTTTAGTTCAATTTGTAACCATTTTAGTAAAATTTTCAGAATCCCACGAATTTCAAGCATGATTGGGCTCTGGGTTTGTGGATATTTAGGCTTGGTTTACATTAGCGGTACAATGACGGTACGATGACGGTACAATAACGATACAGAGACGGTATGTCATTTACTCAAGGCATTTACATTAGACGGTACTACGACGGTACGAACATAATAAAATACCATGACAATATAGTTTTGTCTTTTATGTATTATGACAGTTTGTGGTGAATATGTCATGTTTCTATCAAAAGTAGAAAATGTCGTGCAATGTTTAAAAATTCCTCAAATACTGACTTGGCTATAATTGCCATTACTCTTGTTAAAGAAGAAGAAGAAAATGAAAAAAAAATACAAAACGATGCTATTTTTTATGTATTTTCTGTAATTTATTTTTATTTATAAATGACTTTACTAATATTTTACATTGTGACAAGCTGATATTTGCTGACGATTTAAAAAAATTTAATCCTATATCTTGTATTTATGACTGTCAACTTTTACAAGAAAAAAAATATATTATGGCATATTACCCATTGCCGGGTGAGCCAATCTGCTTTGTACGCAGATATCGGTAATGATGATGACATATTTGTACCGTGCGGGCGTTTACCAGGCGTCACCTCACGGGCACTCATTGCTGGCGTGGATAGTGCACCACAGGGATCAATTTTGTGCCATTTAATATTCGAAATATTTGGCGTCGGTCGGGATCGAACCCGGTTCCCCAGATTCGCGACCAGACACTCAGGCACGCGGCCACGAGACCCCATTACAAGAAGACTTACACAAATTATCGCCAATGGTACGCCCTTAATAATTTATTTTTAAATCTTGACAAGTGTTATGTTATGTCCTACACCAGAAAAAGTTTACATTTAAATTTCAATTATTCTATTGACAATATTATTTTATCGCGTTGTTTCGTAATTGATGATCTCGTTGTAACAATTGATAGTAAACTAACGTTTAATAATCACATTGATCGTATATACACATCTGCTATCAAAATGTTAGGTTTCATTATTCGCAATACGCGTTCCTTCCATGACACTTCTATTATTTCCCTTTACTTTTCTTTTGTACGTTCGAAATTAGAATACTGCTCAACTATATGGAATCCTATTTATTATCATCATCAGGACCGCATTGACAGTCTAAAGTTTCTTAAATTCCTATATTTCAAGCAATTTAAAAATACATTGGACCAAGAAGTATCGTACCGTTATTGTACCGTCATTGTACCGTCATTGTACCGCTAATGTAAATCAATAAATAGCGACAAACAAGACGAATTTGTTTAATGTTCCATAAGTTTGGAATAACACACTCTCATTTAAATATCGATTGCAATAAGTTGAATTTTAAATACAATTAAGAATTATTAATAAAACATACCTCTGTTAACAGAGAATCTTTAATCCTTAGGTCCTTCGTTCACACACTTATTTTACTTGAAATGTTAGTTTAGATATCATTATACACATACACAAAAAATAAATACGCCTTTCTTCTGCTATAGATCACAAAAAACTGCATCGTATATAAACGAGTACATACAATTAGACGATTTGAAACTTGTTTTAGTAGGTATGAAATTATAGCAAGCATTGGAAAACAAAACAAAGCAATATTTTAATAATAAATTAATTGATTATTCTGCCATCTGCAATATGTATTAACAATGATATTCAAATATTTATTAAAACAATGTAAAATGTATTTTGGTAAATGACCACGTTTCAAGATCCCTAGAATCCAATTTTAACATTTTCACGATGATGTCTGTTTGTATGAATGCGTGTATGTATGTGTGTATGTGTGTGTGGATCCTTTAACTCAAATACTATCATTCAGAAAATTTTGAAACCTTGTATTTCGAACTTTTTCTGTAATGGAGAAATTTTGGTGTAAATCGGATGACCGGAAATGGCACTTTACTAGAAGCTCAAAATAGTTTTTCTTTGAAAAATAGCTTTAAATGTTATTTTTTGAGATTCATGTTATTATAAAAATTAAAGATTATTAAATTTTCTACAGATTTGCATTAATACTTTTTCTATATATTTTATGGATAAATTCATAAAATTATCTATAAATTTAATCCCGGGGCTTACGTTTTAAACAAGCAAAACTCCTTGGTTACACAGTTCATATCTTAAATGTATGTAACTGACAGATAAATGTCACTGTCAAAGAACTAATCATTTCAAATTATTAACAGTAACGTTTTAAAAAGAAACTAGTAAACAGAACCCTAGTTATATGGAATGGATCTTAATACAGTTTCCGCAATAATTAAATATGTAAGTATGTATATTTAAATTAATAAAAATTAAATAGCGGGAGGTTTGGTGTTGGCCACATCAGATTTTTTTCTATAATATAAAATTTCAGTTATCAGTAATTTATCATGCAGTTAATGATATTTTACGATTTTAAAAGCTCGCTCTCTCCAAAACAATGCATCGAAAAGCTTCGGAGTCTTTTGGAAATAAAGCACCTAGTATCAGGTCTGTTCACAGCTGGTACAATAAATTTAAATTTCATCGAGTTTTTCTCAATGGTGATTTACGCGAAGTTCGACCAATTTCTGAAGTTACGGATGAAAACATAGCTGCTATTCGTACAATAATAAGTTTTTGTATTTTCTTCAGGTCGCGAATGTGGAAAACCGGGTTCGATCCCGACCGACGCCAAATATTTCCAATTTTAAATGGTGTAAAATTGACTCCTGTGGTGCACTCTCCACGCCATCAATGATTGCCCGTGAGGTGACGCCTGTGTACAAAGCAGATTAGCACACCCAGCAATGGGTAATAAGCCGTGATGATATATTTGTTTACTTATTTATAAAAACGTTTGAAACTTATGCATCAACCTGATACGTAACGATTTCTTTATTGTTATAGCATTAAATTATTATTATTATTACCATAACTTTTAGAATCCAATGGACCACATAAAAACCAGTTCCATATCCTTTAACATTATCGTTCCAAATGTGTCTCAAATAATTTAATTTAAAGATATATGTATTTTCGACAGGAAATCTGTAATTTTTATCGGTAAATGTCGAAATAATAACGTCAAGTATGCGTGTTGTAAGTATTAGTTTGATTAGGATCAATTTAAATTACAGACTATATAGTCACCATAAATCATTCTTTGAGGAAAGTATTTTAATATTTGTTCTGAAGAATTATAAATGGCGATAATTTATAGTTACGCAAATTTCAGACTGATCGTTTTAGATTTTACGCATAGCATTTGCTATGGTTTTGTGTTCGCTGTGAAATTGCCAATAGATTTTCACGATGTCTGTTACTATAATTTTCTTAAAATGGTTTTATTATATGCTAGAAATTTAATAGTTAACAGATAACATTTTTTTATTTGGTAAAGGTCATAGTGTAACATAAATGCCTTGCTAAAATGATTGTTGGATCATATTATCTATTATTCGGTGTGCCAATCTGATTTGTATATTGTAGACAGATATCAGTAATGATGGTGACATGTTCAAAGCTACAAGCAAGCCAGGCGATCGCCTGGGGCGAAATTGGTTTTAGGGCTTTAGGGTTTTGAGACTATTTTTTTGCAAAATAAATTAAAAATCAAATTATAAGTTTATTGACTCGTCCAGTGTGTATCTTTTATCATAATGCTGACAAGTCCAGTTGCAGCAAACTTATATTAATTAAATCCTATTTATATTCTTTTACGTTATAGTAAGAAAGAAGAAAGGTTAAATTCGTTGGCGATTATATCAATTAAAAACATTGTCATATCAAATATTGAACAATTGTTGTTCACGAAATCTACTGAAAAATACCCCCTACATCAGAAAAAAAATTGCAACGAAAGCTTTTACACGGAATTCTGTACAGAAAAATACACTGATGCAACAGCCTCTCGCCAATTTGGAAAAAGGCGACTTATTTTGGTTTTTGACATTTTTGTTGAAAACGGTGATCCGTATCGAAATTTTATACCAAACAAGATTCTTATATTTTTTACCTAGGATGAACCATTAAAGAGTTATATTAGATTTTCCAAATTGCAAAATAACGAAAAGTATTTACACCGAGACATACCTACACTGAGAAATATTTTTTTCGCACTCCCGAAACTAATGAGCGATTCTAATCACTCATTTCAGGGACTAAAGTTGAAATTCAGTCCCAGAGGGATTAAATATGAAAAAAATCCCTGGGAGACTAAAGTAAAAATAAACAAGATGTTTCCACAACATCATATAGTTACTATGATTTATTTATTCGTATCTGCACTACATTTTGAGTAGGCGTTGAGTTTAAATTTGAACAAAATTTTTGACATTTGTATTGTCAAATTGTAAGATTAATTTCTTTTACACGAATATGGTTTTATTTGATACGGGAGTGCGAAAAATAGCGTATATACCACAGAACTAAAGTACATTCAATCCCTCAGGTGATTATTTCCCTCACCTTCGGCTCGGGAAATAAACTTCACCCACAGGATTGAATATGCACTTTAGTCCCTGAGTATATAATATACTATTATTTCCCTATAAACAGGGTTAGTCTAAGAAGAGTTATTTTGAAAGTCTGTTTATTTGCAACCCAAAATATTAATGACAACAGACCATATTTAATTGTTTAATGTCAAAATGACTGAACCATCAGTAGACAGGCAAAGCAATCGTGAATTAAATATTCTATTTTTTTAAGAGAGGAAGCTAGACGCTGTTGTAAATTGTATTTCGGGTTGCACACAAACGGACTATGAAAGTAAGTCTCCCGTGACTATCTTGTATATGGTATTACAAAAATAAATAAAATAATAACGAAAAAATTTCATTCAGATTAAGGTTCTGTGATTGTTATGGACACAAATCGCGTCAAAATCTCGGGCCGGCATTGGACATGTTTGTACCGTACGGACGTTTCCCAGACGTCACCTCACTGGCACTCACTGCTAGCGTGGAGAAGGCACCTTTGCAGTGCCGTTAATTTGTAAAATATACATTGTGGAGGGCGCTGAAATATAATTTTGAACAAAGGCGCCTTTGACTTACGAATTTTTATATAAAAGTAGGTTAATTTATTTAGTCCATATATTTGTTTAATATTGGTTTATATTAAATTGCAATTTATTCCCTCATTTCGGTGCCCCTTAACGCATCGTTTGCTTACCGCCTGGACCCGACAAGGCACCTTTGTTCTATTTAAAATTCGGAAGGAATATGGTTGTGTATACAATTGTTGAAAGGAACTTCTTTGCTTTGAACATTTAGTTAATAAATCAGATGTTAATTTCACAAGATTTCTTTCTTCTTACAAGTGCATAGTACGCTTATAAACTTGAATGTTTGAATGTGTGTCATTATGTCAGGCATCACATGACTGTGAAGCAACGCAGCTCATCATTGAGCACGTGAAAGGAAGAGTACGAACGAAGACATTGCTTCACAGACTTCAGACAACGCGGAGTACAGACACAGTCTCTATACTGCACTACTTGTAAGATCAACAGATTACAATCTTATGATATAACGCTGTTCTCACATATACTAAAGCACAATTAAAATTAGCATAATATACGCTATCCTTTCTCCAAATAAACCCAGAATTTCTCTTTTCGGTAATTAAGATAATAATTTATTAAATGGTTTATAAAAAGCCTGTTTGATATGGTCATAAATTGTTCTGAAATTTGGTAATAAATTGTTTAATTGGAAATGAATATTATGACAAATATTATGTATCACAAATATCGTAATCAGTATGGCGGACACGGCAATACTTACAATCTTGTTCTCAGACAAAATTATGTACGATGGGACTCTAATTTCAACCAACACGAAATAATTGAAAAAAATCTGATGTGGCCAGCACATTACCTTCCGTCAGTTCTATATATTTTGTACAAATTTCATACGGAAAGTTCCTTGCTAAATTAAATATTCTATTTCTTGTACATTAGCTTCCGGCAGTTGCATGTATTTTATGCAAATTTCATACAGAAAATTATTTTGTGACGTTTTCTATATACAGTGTAATGTATCTGCAGAAAAAAAAGATTTATTATTATTATTTCTTGTACATTACCTTAAAGCAGTTGTATGTATTTTATACAAATTCCATAGAGAAAGCAAAAGATCCTATATTTCCAGTAAAATTATAAAACAGACACACTATGTCAATTCCACTTGACACTGACATCTTTCAATCAGAATTTTCTTAATATAGTAGTTGTTTCCACAGGTATGGCTACTTTATGAAATTTAATTTCTTTATAATTTTTTAACTCAATATCCATTTAATATTAAGTATAAAATGCAGTCAAATCGTATAGAGAATAAAATATTCTTTAATATTTATAATAACATCAAATGTGAAAAAATTATATTTAACATAGTTTTTTCAAGAAAAACTGTTAAATCTTCAAATGATGGTACTTCCGGTTGACCAATTGTAACCAAAATCTAATCAGCTCTTCCTATGGATGTAACGAAGAAGTATACGAAAAAATTATAATTTTTGTAACTGTAGTATTAGAGTTATCGCAGACGAAAATTTTGTTACACACACACATCCACACATCCACACACACACACATCCACACACACACATACAGACATCATCGTAAAAATAGTAAATTCGTATTCTAGGGACTCTAAAACGTGCTTATTGAGTAAAAACTCATCATCGAATTTTTTGACCAAAGACAATACCTTCCTTACCTAAAGGTGACGGAAGGTAAAAATCTGATGTGGCCAGCTCATTACCTTCCGTCAGTTCTATGTATTTTGTATAAATGTCATACAGAAAATTCCTTGCAAAAGATTCTATTTCTTGTACCTTAAGGCAGTTGTATGTAATTTATGCAAATTCCATACAGAAAGTTTCTAACAAAAGATCCTATATTTCCAGTTAAAATTATAACACATACATACTGTCAACTGCACTTGACACTAGCATCTTTCAATCAGAATTTTCTTAATATAGCAGCTGTTTCCAGAGTTATACCATAGCTGGCTAATATATGATATTTAATTTTTATAAATTTAAATATGCATACATACATATTATTTATGCTGGAAACTGTATTAAGTTCCATTACATATAACTGTGGTTCAATTTACTATTTTCTTAAACGTTACTATTATTAATTTGAAAATACTACTTCGTTGACAGTGACATTTATTTGAGATATGAACTGTGTAACTTAGGAGTTGTTTGTTTAAAGCATAGGCTCCGTGATAATTTTATAAATTTATCCATAAAATATAAGGAAAAGTATTAATGCAAACCTGTAGAAAATTTAACAATCTTAATTTTTATAATAACATAAATCTTGAAGAAATAACATTTAAAGGTATTTTTCCGGTTATCTGATTTACACGAAAATCTAATGGCTTCTTTCCATGTCAGAATAAGGTAGAAGTATAAGGTTTCCAAATTTTTTGAATGATAGATTTGAGTTAGAGTAAATGATTCACGCACACGCACACACACGCACACATACACACACACACACACACATCATCGTGAAAATGTTAAAATTGGATGAATGAATGCATTTTGACTAATTTCGTCGTGACGTCTGTACGTACGTACGTATCTCGCATAACTCAAAAACGCTAAGCCGCAGAAAGTTGAAATTTTGTATTCAGGACTGCTATAACATCTAGTTATGCATCCTTCTTTTTGGTCATTGCATAATTTTCAGATATGGTACTTTATTTGAAGCCTATAATAGATTTTAATGAAAAACTATTTTAAAATCTAATCCATAACTTTTGGTATATAAGACTTTTATATCAATTGGAATAACATAGTAGATTTTGGTTAAAACAGACTAACCGGAACTGATGTTTTATCTGAAGTTGTTAACAGTTTTTCTTGAATAAAATGGTTTCATTTTGATTTTAAAAATAAATGCTTCAAATAAGAGTTTTACAGAATTAAATTCTGCGTCTAGCACATCAAATATTATTAAATTAACCCTTTGTATAAGCGAGATATGTAAATTTAAAACATATACTTTTTGGTTTTTGTAATGAAGCTTGCTATGGATTAGGACAAAAAATAACAAAAAAATAAAAAAATAGATATTAATGTCAAATTACGTCAAATACGTGCAATTTTATAATTGGGTCTATACTTTATATTGGTCTTGCGTACAAGGAAGCCGTGTGGTGTCCACATCAGATTTTTTTAAATTTGTTTGTTGAAAATGTTAACCGGTCGACCTAGTATAAGTTTGGATTTGTATTATTTAACAATGTACGGTAGCTTGATGTTCAACTGTTCATTTATGGTCTACACAAGAGAAAATATTTGTTTGCGAATACTTGCAAAAATTCTGTACAAGGGAAAGTATAGGCGTTCATTCTCGTGACCATTACATCATTTACATCATTTACATCATTCTTGTATCTTCCGCTTCGTTGGGCAGGAAATGACTTTGGATATCCAACTTTAATGCCCTTATTTTGTCTAAGATTTTCGATCTTAAAATAATTGTCAATTTTTACCTCTCATTAAGAGTGGTATTGAATTCATGCTGAAAATCGCATATCCAGATTTTAGTGAATAAGCACGTTTTAAGGTCCCTAGAATCCGATTATAACATTTTTACGATGATGTCCGTATATATGTGTGTGTGTTGGATCCACGATTTCTCAAATACTATAAGACTTAAGATATTTTTAAATATGGATTCCTCAATCTAATAATAATGGGAAGAGTTGATTTTGGTAACAATTGGACAACCGGAAGTAGTAGTTACAAGAAAAAAATCATCTACATATTATTTATCCAAAATTTATGTAAATATTTATATCAAAGAACGTTAAATTCTTTATTCAATAAATATAAATTTATTATTATATGTTCTATAGATTTAGAGATAAAGAAATGCATATAAAATAATTTGATGTAAAAATTCTCAGATCAAACTACTTCGAGGCAAGAAATTCAAATGTTTGTAAGTAACACATAAATGTCACTGTCAAAAATATTTGTATGCCATTGTCAAAAATATTTGTACATCATTATGAAGATTATGAAAATAAAAAAAGTTAACAACGCAAAAGAATATACGTAAAAAAGAATATAAAAGGAATTTGCGAAAAAATGACGAATATAAAGAAAAAGAAAGTAGAAAAAGAAAATGTTAGGATACTGAAAATAAAGAAAATGTATGTATTGTACATAATTTATAATAAAATATCCCATAGATTTTGTAAATATATGTGAGAGTTATTTTTTAGTGAGACATGAATATATTTATTTGTATTTAAAAATAATTTTCGTTTTATGCGTACAACCAGGTAAAATATCTGGCGAGAGGTTATGTACTGTCCACAACAGATTTTTTTGTTTTACGAAAATGTATTTTGTAAAATTTATCTTTGTATAGAGCAGTGGAATTAAGCGAGAGAAGAATATGAGAATTGAAAACCAGTATTATCTAGACAATTATACAGTAAAGTACAAGAAAATAAAATTCGCAGATTGAGAAAGTTATTTTTAAATGGCAAGGTCGGGATTTTTTATTTAAGCCACTAATTTTCAAATATAGGTCAATAAGGACGTAAAAACCATTTTATTATGTAAAAGTCAAGCTGTTTTAACTGTTTTTAAAATTGAGATGGGTGACCAAATTCTCAGTTAATCAAAAACTCCCTGTATATGTGTAAAAATTGTGACTGATTTTGTAATACTTAAACATTTATACTTTACTAAATCTGATATTTGTAAATATATGTGCTTTGATTTGTTTGTAAGATTACAAAGGTAAAGTGCTGTCATTTATATTTGTATGTAGATTAGATTTTGCCAGATAAAGATTATGCAATACTAGTTAAATATTTAGAATAAACAGCGGGATATGTAAAATAAGCTGATTTGTAGATATTACACAATATATGTACATATTTAAATATAATACATTGTTTATATGACACTACTTACTAAGTTGCCGCCATAATTTCAAAAATCTAGATTTCGACTTTTTATATGTACCTACCTACCTACCTAGTTTTATGTATGGTGTGGTGTATTCTAAAATGTATATAATTTAAATAAAGTATGTAGTTCAATATTTGTAAGCAGATGTCAGCACACAGTGTTATTTTGGAATCAAATCACTATTATTATTAATCTCTAGCTGCACTATTAAATCTACAGTAATATTTAAATGAAAAAAAGCGCTTAAAATTAAATTTTAATAAGGGTCTTCTTCAAACTTTTTTTGATATTCCTACAAAAAAAAAAAAATGTGAAAAAGGTTTAATAAATTCTGCTTGTAAATAGAAAGTTAGTAACTTTATCGACATATGTGTAAGTTACTAAGTTAGCAGGAATTTGGTGTCATCTAGTGGCCTGCTGAGAAACTATAATCCTGCTGTACAAGAAGCATAGTTATTTAAAGAACACATTTCCTGATATTTTTTGGGAGTTAATAGATCACTTACCGGTATTAATTAAATTAATTAAAAATAAGTTTTATAAGACATGTTTTTTTCGCACACGCCAAAATTTGGTAAACGAGCCCTGGCGTCCTTTTTTATATTTTGCGTATTTTATTTATTAAAATATTTAAAAAAATCTGCACATACCTTCCGTCAGTTCTATGTATTTCGTACAAATTTCATACAGAAAGTTCCTTGCAAACGATTCTGTTTCTTGTACATTACCTCCTGGCAGTTGTATGTATTTTATACAAGATCCCTACAGAAAGTTTCTAGCAAATTTTCAGTAAAATTATAACACAAACATACTATGGCAATTGCACTTGACATTGACATCTTTCAATCAGAATTTTCTTAATATAGTAGCTGTTTCCATAGTTATAGCTTTGCTGGCTAATTTATGAAATTTCTTTATAATTTTTAACTCTAATAAAATGCAGTCAAATCATAAAGAGAATAAAATATTCTTTAATATTTATAATAACATTAAATGTGAAAAATGATATTTAACAGCGTATTCGGATGAGGGTATTTCTGGTCGACCAATTATAACCAAAATCTAATCAGTTCTTCATATGAATGTAACGAAGAGGAATACGAATTATAATTTTTAGAATTGTAGTGTTGGAGTTATCGACGAAAAAAAATCGTCACACACACACACACACACATACACACACACATACACACACACATACACGTACACAGACATACAGACATCATCGCAAAAATAGGAAAATCGTATTGTAGGGACTCTAAAACGTGTTTGTTTATTAAAAAGTCACCATCGAATTTTCTGACCAAAAATAACACCTTCCTTGACGGAAGGTAAAAAATTGTATAGAAATAAAGGATTTTTGATAGGCAATTGAGCTTCGTAATGATTTCATTATGCACGCAAAAATAAATATGTTGTATTCTCTCATAAAACTTTATTCAATAAACATATAAAACTATGTTAAGAAAAATAATATCTACTGTGTATATAATACTAAATATATCACTTTATTTCTCTTCTTTCGCTTCTTCCATGTGGAAGGAAGCGTTGTCGATTCCCTGAGCAGGAGTCGAACCCAGGACCATGTTATTCAATATCCTGGAATCCCTAGGAGGTTTCTGGAGAACATTGTACGCAGGACTTTGTAATGTTTTATCCCTTGGTTCCTGAAAGGATTTGTCTAGAACAGGAGGTTTCTTCTCTTGTTTTTCTTTCAACATGGCGTCTTCTCTTTGGTCCTTTTTGTGCTCCGTGTACATCCAGCTAGAATAATAATAATAAGAATAAGTAAGGACAAAATCAAATCAGGCCGTTGTTGTTTCTGTTTTCGGATTTGTGCTATGTATGTATTTTGTATTTTGAAACAAAGTATATGGTTTATCAAATCTGTTATCAAATTTTCTTATCAAATTGAGGTAGAAACAAATGATTTTTTTACAAACAGCTTCCTTCATCAGAAATGTTAGTTACTTACAAGAAAATTAAAACTGCAGGTACTGTTAAGGCACCTCCAAGTAAAAAGAAGGCTCCTGGTAAAGTGTGCATAGTGTTGGCATAAACTGCACTGTACATTGGACCATAAACTAAGGGCATAAGGGCCTCACAAACTCCAAAGAGACTGTTAACTTTACCTAAAAAATAATAATCACATTTTATATAAAAATTGTTATACTTTGGTTATTTTTGATGCATGAAACCACAGCATTATTTTCTTTAGTACAGGATGCAGCAGAATAACCTCTATGGAGGCAGGTGTATGGAAAATTTCTGTTCCAATTCAATTATAAACATAATAGCTCGTACAACGATCACTGTTTTAAGAAATGTCAAATTTCATTATATTATTATTATATTACAAGAGGTGGTCTCCTGTGGATCCCTGTACTGCCACCTGTAGATCTATTGTACCCTCCAGATTTACTCCAGGGTTTTCTTCAGATCTAAATAATCTTTTAGCATATCCTGCTGGATCTTTTCTGCCACCAGGATATTATATCTGCTGCTTGTAAAGGCTTCACAGTGACATATAAGGTGCTGAGGGGTTTCTTCCTCTTCACCACACCCCCTGCATGTTGGTTCTTGTGTTAGTCCCATCGTGTGTAGGTGTTTGTTTAGTAGACAGTGTCCTGTTAGGAGTCTAACGTCTTGTTTGCCCATTAGGAGTAAACGTTTCGTTCTTTTCTTGGTTGATTCATTTAGGAAGAGCTTTGAGTGTCTCTGCCCTGGTGACTCTAACCAGTGATTCTTGTGCCATTGATTCAGTAATGTTTGATTTCCAGCTTAACTATCTCCGCTGAGATTCCGAAAGCCGGTTCTGGTCCTGTGATAGGAAAGCTTGTCCCTTTTTTAGCCAGACTATCTGCTACCTGGTTTCCTTCGATCTCTGAATGCCCGGGTACCCATATTAATTTCAGTTTGCTCCTCACTCCTAGTGCATTTAATCTGTGGATGCACTCAAGAACAAGTCCAGATTCTGTCTCACAGGATTCTAGTGCTTCTGTTGCTAAAGTAGCTTTCTAGTAGTAATTTGGCGCAGGTTAAAATTGCGTACAATTCTGCTGCTCGAACACTCGAAAACATCAATGTAGGGAAATTGGGCAGTTACCATCAATTCTGACGGAGTGTGAGCCTGCTACAGAATTTTTATGTCCCAGTTTTTGAAGAACTTGCCATGGAGAATATCTGGTTTCAGCAAGATAGGGCCACGGCCCACACAGCGCGAGCATAAATGCAGGTTTTTAGGCAATATCTCTCAGCCCGCGCACTCGTCACATTTAACCCCGTGTGACTCTTTTTTGTGAAGTAATTTCAAAGCCGAAGAACCTACAAACTCTAAAGGAGGCAATCCGTCCAGAAATCCACTGTATACTCCAAGAAATGCTCGAAGGAATTTATGAGAAACTTCATAAGTCGCTTGCAACACCTGATCGATATTATCTGGATTATTTATTTTTTAATTGACCTTCAAAACTAGGGAATTTATTCTGCCGCAGCCTGTATAATACAATTATATAATATTCAGAAAAGTGCATTATAGAATCATTATAATGTTATTTTAATTTTTAAAGTAATTATTCATTTTAATTTGCGTGAAAAAATGTTATTATTTCAAATTTCAAAGAAAACAGAATGTAAATATCATTATATATACATATATCACCTTTACTTTGATATACGTAATTAAATATAATAAGTGATAAAATGCCTAGACTATTATTTATACATTATGAATAATAATTTCTGGGTACCCGTAAATTATGATAAATTGCACATACCTAATTCTTCGGGTGGCACTAATTTCGATGCAATACTTCTCATTGCTATGAAAGATGTACCATTTAAAATTTCAACAAGTGGTGCTGAAAAAAATAAACATAAAAACCCATCCGCTTACACATTGGACGCTCATATAAATACCTAAGTAAATGGCCCATGTTGTAGTAGCAAATGCATATACGAAACAAGATAAAATTTTACTGCTGCAAGATAAAACTCCAATTATGGCGTCGTCAAATTTCAGGACATGACTGAAAAGGCCTACTGAAACCATTGTTCCTGAAAGAAAGACATCATATAGTATTATATTTAAATATTGTAACGTGGAACGCCCGACGTCGTCGGCGCTATCGCCACAGCAGTCGCCGCAGCAATGAGCGAGTGTCTATTTATAGCGATGACGCAATCGCGCTAGCAGCCGGGCTACGTAAACAAACAAGCTGTGACGTGTTTAATTACTTCCGGTTGCCTGAACCTTTTGTGTTCATTGTTATTATGCGGTCGAACATTCTAGAGTAGTGTTGCCACAAGACGAGACGAGACGAGACTTGAGGTCGGTCTTGTCTTGGTCTTGACTAAGTCTCGACTACCTTGGTCTTGTCTTGGTCTTGTCGAGACGAGACTTGCAGTCAGTCTCGTCTTGTCTCGAGTCTCGACAAGACTCTCGACTCTGCGTCAATCAACAAATTGTTTATAATTTTATATAATAGTGCATGAAAATCTAAGAAAATCAGTACAATCATGTTTAAAAAATTCTAATAAATATTTGAGATATTAATTTTTAAAGTCTTCTAGGATCATTGTATGCTTGATCTCTTCAAACAATTAATATGAAAATTTGTGTACATAGTGAGTTATAGTATTTATTTACCTTTACGTATTTTAAGTAGGTGAAGTACCTAGATATTGTTTTTCAATTTTACAGTTAATATTTGTATTCCATAATTTAATATATCGTTTTACAATTTACAAACTTACTTGCTTATTACGGGTTTCAGCATTCCCAAATCCGAAATTATTTCTTATTTTTTATTTAATTCTGCAAGTGTACACTTCTAGTGTCACTGATCAACATGAAATATGTATTAAAAATTATTACGAATTTATTTTCTATTCAACGTCAGTTAGGTACGTTATTTGATAATTCATTATTTTTAATACAAATTTCATATCGGCAGTGGCACACTAAAAGAACACTGCAAGAATTGAATACATAACAAGAAATAATTTTCCAAATTTTGGAAAAATTCTTTTTGATTGAGAATCAGCACAGCGAAATGTGTACATCCTCAGAAAATTTTTGAAGAGGTAATCTTAATACTAGGGTTTTCGGATAATTAAAAAGAAAGTCACATTTATTTTTATTGGAATCAGGGCCGTAGCCGGATTTGTCAGGGCACTTTCCCCGACTGGTCGACCAGCGTCTTTAATAATAACGGTGTGGGTGCTCTAACCCACTGTAATATATTGTATATATTATTATTGTTATTAGTGTAAATAGTTGTAAATAAAATGCGTGTCGCTGTCCTTATTTTCCCTTCCCCAACATTTCTTTTCATTGTCAAAGTCACGTATATTTTTTATACAACATCCCTTGCAGTGACCTTGGTTATCTCAGGCTCCAAAAAATCCGCTTTCACTTATGTTTTCTAAGAATTCGTACATCCCTACAATGTGTTTTCTCCAGGTCTCTACAAGTCAGTTCATCTCTCCGATTTAACTGTTTAATTATTTATTCTATTATATACCAAAATCTATGCAAATGCTCATTTGTTTCATTACATTTAGATCAAAAATAGGAGTATTATGCTTATTTTGCAATATTTACTATTTAAGCCAAGTTTCAAACCCAGTTTGTGAATTTATAATAAAGTATCCAAATTTTTATATTCACATAAATTAATGTTTCATGAACACAACGAAAATACATAATTATAAATTTTTAAAAATTCGTATCTCTCTTCTTTTTACTAATCCTCAAATAATATTTATAGCGTTACTCTTGAGTTGTGAAGCACTTTTAGTAAATATATTCTAAAAAATACCTACAAACTGAAGTCGAGAGTCTTGTCGAGACTTCAAGACTTTCTCGACAAGACTCGGTACTGGTCTCGTCTCGTCTCGACTTTTCAGTCGAGACTAAAATTATGGTCTTGTCTCGACAAGACCAAGACGAGACTGGTCTTGGTCTTGCGGCAACACTATTCTAGAGTTCTCTGGAAGTTAATGGCAGCTGTATAAAACGGATGCAGCTATGCTCGGGAGTTACTTAGTTACATGGAGAGACATATAGAGACATTCGCATAGAGTGCTAGTGAAGCACAGCAGTATCGTGGTGAGCGTATGCATTATAGTGTCGAGTGGAGAACTCGGGAAGTTACTGGTATACCGGGATAGCTGTGGAAGTAAATACTCTGTAGTATTGAAGAGTATTGGGAAGCTAGGTATACGGGGACAGTAACGGCAAGTGGAAGTGGATACTCGGCAGTAGTGGTGAAGAATTATGGCATACGGACTGTCAGTGATACTGAGTCTGTAGAGGAGAGAGAGTTACATAAATAGACAGATAGTGAGGTGAAAAGTGTGACTTCTGTCCGAGCAGTTGAATATACAGACACTGTTGAGTCATCTCCAAATTTAGCACCAATCGCTTAATATTTATATCAGTTTAAAGAAACGATTTGAACATGAAGCATCATAAAATTTTTATCGAAAGAAGGCATTAGCCCGAAGAATATCCATGAGAGAATGGTGGCAGTGTATGGAGAAAACAGCCCGTCCTATTTCCAAGTCAAATATTGGTGCAAGCAGTTCAAATGGGGCAGGGATTCATTCATGATGACCCAAAGTGTGGAAGACCTCTGGAAGAACGAACTGAAGAAATCATCAACAAAGTTGAAGATTTGGTGTTGACTAACCGCCGAGTAAAAGTTTCAGTTATTGCTAGAGAAATAGGAATATCAGAAACGAGTGTTTATTAAATTCTACACGAAGATTTGCAATGAGCAAAGTGGATGGATTCCCAGACTGCTCTGTCCCGAATAAAAACTGTTAAATGACAAATTTTCGAGGAGAATTTGACTGCTTTATGCCAAGATGAAGAATTCACGAATGCTCACGAAGGTTCGAGGTCGGCTTAAGCGCGATTGATTCAAATTTATCAGGTTTTTGCAAAAAAAAATAATGTCGGACACTTTTCTAACAGACCTTGTAATCAATAAAGTGTCACTTCATTGTCTGATGTAAAATACATTGTCGCAAATGTTACCACAAAACTGACGCTTTGGTGTGGATATAAAAACGAATTTCGTTGCCGCTAGTGATGCACGCGAGTCGAGACGAGACGAGAAATATAAAATATCGATCTCGTCTCGTTTTCGGATCTGCAATCTCGATCTCGCTCTCGATCTCGCTTATTTTTTTGGGTCTCGTCTCGTTCCCGCGCGAGAGTCTCGCGGTAAAAATAAGCGCTTGCGCACTACGTATTTACCTCGGTATTTACGTATCAGTTGAACTACAAAAGACAAGTTCGCACCAATCGTTCCGTCTTCCGTGTATTTACAGTCGTATAACTATAATAAAGAGACGAAACACTAAATTGTAGTCACCAAATTATTTCAATATGAACATCTGTTAATACATTCTGTCATCAGTAAAACTAATTAAACATTAAAAAAATTATTTTTTGTAACTAAAAGTTTTTACACTTTATCATTAACTATATGCCACTATTTAAGTAAGATTTACTCATAAAAAAGCGCTACACTGGGAACCCGCTGGCAACCAATCACTCCGCTTCACTCCGTGTTGGCTCCTATCGACACTTAATATAAGATCCTTTACTTTTCAGGGACGACAAGAATTTTATTAACCGTAGTTTTAACTGGGATGAATTAGGGGCTGAAATGTTGGAGAAAAACTAGTTCTAATAGATGCAAAGCCGATTTAGTCTTTATTTTGCATTTCCTCGTTCTGCGACCGATATCATTCGACTCTAGATAGACTCAAAAATATAGTCAATTCATATAATTTTCACATTCACCTGTTCTATGCACGAATTACCGTTGACTCCACTCCTTGTACGGTGCATTTTTCATTGAATTTATGAATCAAAGCTATAAAGTTACAAATACTTTTTATTGCGGGATTTCGCGAGATTCTCGCAGTTGTTATATCAATCTCGCCTCGAATTTTAAATTGCAATCTCGCTCTCATTCTCGTCTCGCATAATGCAACGAGACGAGATGCGAGAGTACCCTCGCCTCGTCGTGCATCACTAGTTGCCGCAATGCATTACGAATTTATTGTCGATCCCATCGCTGCAAACCTTTCTCGTTGATTTGGGAGGGCCTTAAGGACAAATTCAGGCACTCTATCTTCAATTTTTAAATCCTAAGCGACTTATAATCAATGCTGTATAAAGGGTAACTTTCATAGTTAACCACATAAATTAATAAATATTATAATAATTGCTGCATCATTCCAGAAAAACCTGTATGTTTTTATAATGAATATTAATTCATGACATATCACGTTCTGCAGCAATAATCATATAACAAACATAAAACTACATATCTATTATCAGGAACATCATTTCATGTAATTAAATTTTTTACACTTTATCGTTGTATTAGAATTCAAGGTAACGAAAGTTGTTAATAATTATATTACCTAATAAATTTGTGACCATACTGTATGTGGAAAAAATACTGAAATCGACTTCGTCCCAATTAAATCGGTAGCGTGTGAAGAGGTACATAACCACCATCTCACCTGAAAATAAAAGTAAATTAATAAATATATCACCACGGTTATTGCCCATTTTTAGATGTGCCAATCTGCTTTGATAATAGTGATGTATTTGTACTGTTGAGGATTCTTACAAGCGTGACCTCACTGCTTTAAAGCTAATATGAGACTAACTAGATTCATAATAATTGCGTAGGCTTCCACAGTCTGAGTCATGAGAAATATTCGTTTTCCGGGAATGGACTGTGTCATATTTTGAGTCAGAGCTCAACGTTTCGCCCGCAATCGTATGGGACATCTTCAGGAGCAAGGGGGATAGTACTGTCTTAAACAAGGTTACCCGACGTATCAACCACACTAGAGGCCGAGTTTAAGCAACAAGAGAGGGAGACTCAGTTTACAAGGTTACCCGACGTGTGAACCACGCTAGAGACCAAATAAACTAAGTGACGAAGGAAGGCCGAGAAGACAGTTATATAATAATCTAAAGATACGGTGGATGAGCAAAGCTAATGAGGACCAAAGGGAATCGAGTTCGTAATGGTAGATTGGGCGTGTCGTGTTCCGAGAATCACCGGTTTCCACATGTGGCTCATGAAATAGCCATCATCCCGATTGATGTTATTAGGATGTTTCCATATTTCTAAAGTTATTTACGCCTGTAAAACTCAGGAACAGGAGCTAAAATGCGGGAATTTTCAAATAAGATGTTATGTCCTGTGTTGTGTTGGTGTTCTGCGATCGCAGATGTTAATACCATACCATTACGCAGATTGCGTTTGTGTTCTGACAATCTAGTGTGAACACTCCTTCCTGTTTCACCTATGTATACTGTGCCGCAAGAACAAGGAATACTATAAACACCGGGTGACGACAAGGGTTCGCGTTTATCTTTAGTTTAAGTCTTCTCGGCCTTCCTTCGTCACTTGGTTTATTTGGCCTCTGGCGTGGTTGTTATTCAAAGATGCCTCTCTAAATTGCTTCAATTTTTAAATACACATCACGCTAATGATATTATAATGTTTTGGCCTGATCCAGCTTCATGTCATTACGCCAGAATAACTAGAGACTGGTATAACGAAAACAACGTAGACTTTGTTCCGAAATTGGATAATCCTCCCAATGTACCTCAAACTCGACCAATAGAAGAATTTTGGTTAATATTGACCAGAAAAGTGTACAAGGGATGGGAAGCTGCAAATGAACAGTTACGATGTCGCATTTACCAAAAGATTCGAGAAATCGATTCAGATGTTGTCCAGAGGATGATGGGGCAAGTCAGAAGAACATTAAGGGCCATTGAAGATAATGGTCCATTATCAATAATTTAAATGTTAAATATTAATTGTTATACTTATTGTTAAATGTTGTAATAATTAGTTTAAAAAGTAAAAGAGTTTTAAAAAAGTTATCAGTATCTATAAATTTTCTCAAAACTTTAGGATCATACGTTATTCTTCTGAGTATTGTCCCATATGTCTTTCAAGATTTTTACGAATATGTTTCTCATTGTCGGTCGAATTATTATCACCCGTCATTTGGCCAACATTTTTTTCAAATCCTAAACATATATTTAAAGTAGTCGAAAGAAATTAATAGAAATTTGTAACAATTTGTGTATGTTTTATAATTTGTTGAAAATGTCAGCCGGCTGACCTATTACGGGCCTAGGCTTGTAGTGTTTATTAAAGCATTAATTTACTTATACAACAATGTAATAATAAGCTAATAATTATTACGTATTGAGTTTAAATTTGGTAATTAAAATTTGAAGGCTGAATAAAAAATTCATTATTGAGTTAAAATGGCAATTCATTTTATTGAAAGTATACTTTGAAGTTCAATGTTAAAGTAAAGAACAATTAAATAAATAAATATATAAAGAACAGTTAGTTTAAGACATCCTTTCTACCAGTAGATGTTAATTGTTTGTATATAAATATATGTTTATAGATAATAGTACTACAATAGCTGGCATACTTTTACCCTTTTACAGAAGATTTGAGTGCCAATATGGATAAAGAATTACAAACCGACGTAATTTTCACTGATTTTAGCAAGACATTCGATCGGGTTCACCATCTCACGTTAATTTTTACCTCTCGCTAAAAATCGCATATCCAGATTTTAGTGCATAAGCACGTTTTAAGGTCCTTAGAATCCGATTATAACATTTTTACGATGATGTCCGTGTGTGCGTGTGTGTGAGTTTGTGTGTGTGTGTGTGTGTGTGTGTGTGTGTGTGTGTGTGTGTGTGTGTGAGTGCGTGCGTGCGTGCGTGTGTGTGTGTGTGTGCGTGTGTGCGTGTGTGTGGATGTTGAATCCACGATTTCTCAAATACTATAAGACATTTTTAACTACGGATTCTCAATCTAACAATAATGGGAACAGTTGATTAAGTTTTGATAACAAATGGACAACCGTAAGTAGTATTTACAAGAAAAAGAAAATCATCTAAATATTATTTAAGAACGTTAAATTTTTCATTCGATCAATATAAATTCATTATTATATCTTTTATAGATTTAGAGATAAAGAAATGCATATAAAATAATTTGATGTAATAAATCTCAGAGCAAACTACTTCAAGGCAAGAAATTCAAATGTTTGTAATTGACACATAAATGTCGTTGTTAAAAATATTTGTATGCCACTGTCAAAAATATTTGTATATCATTATGAAAATAAAAAAATATAAAAATTAAAGATTATTAAATTTTGTACAGGTTTGCATTAATGCTTTTTTTATATATTTTATGGATAAATTTATAAAATTATCTATAATTTAAATCCCGGAGCCTACGCTTTAAACAAACACAACTCCTTAGTTACACAGTTCATATCTCAAATGTTTGTAAGTGACAGAAAATGTCACTGTCAAAAACTAATATTGGATATCAATTTATATGATCAGAAAATAGAAGAGCTTTCGAATCAAAGAAATTATAAGAAACTTGGAAAACATTCTACTAAGTCTATAGAAAATAAAGTGTATCGTGCTCTTAACAAATATAAAGAATTATATTTTCACTTGGTTTATTTGGTCTCTAGCGTGGTTTACACGTCGGGTAACCTTGTAAACTGAGTCTCCCCCTCTTGTTGCTTAAACTCGGTCTCTAGCCTGGTTGACACGTCGGGTAACCTTGTTTAAGACAGTGCAATTCCTGAAGATGCCCCATACGACTGCGGGCGAAACGTTGACTCAAAATATGACACAGTCCATTCCCGGAAAACGAATATTTTTCATTGTTTAATATTAGTAATAGTAATTTTCATTATAGTTTAATAAGCACTTATTTTAATTAATAATAATTGTCTAATATTTACACTTTACCCAAATATAAAAACGTTACAATAAAAATTGAAGCTGTTTTCGGTTTTTTTTATATAAGGAGCAGATTTGTATACAGGGTGTTATATTTTAATGGACCCAGCAAATATCTCGCTTAATTATTAAGTTGGTAATTTCTTTCATATAACATGATTTATACAGCAATATGTAAGCTACTTGATGACGGATGTACATTCCTGATACCACTTCCGGTTTATGACTAATTAATATCTACTTTGAAATTTCAAATGAAACATACTATATTTTTTACAAATTTGAAAAGTACATCAAATTTGCTTTACAATCATGTAAAATAATCCATATATTACATTATTAAAAAGTTAAATGGCGGGCACTTTTTTATACACCTAATTGGAAAGAGAATAGTGAGCCATGACTGTGGCTTGTGTTCCTTATTCTTATTTTCTGTATTATTATGACAAAAAAATATTATTTCGTTTAATAATAATAGTTACAATTGTTTTAGTTAATTATTTTATTTTAAGCCACAGTCATGGCTCACTATTCTCTTTCCAATTAGGTGTTTAAAAAAGTGCCCGCCATTTTACTTTTTAATAATGTAACATATGGATTATTTTACATGATTGTAAAGCAAATTTGATGTACTTTTCAAATTAGTAAAAAAATATAGTATGTTCCATTTGAAATTTCAAAGTAGATATTAATTAGTCATAAACCGGAAGTGGTATCAGGAATGTACATCCATCATCAAGTAGCTTACATATTGCTGTATAAATCATGTTATATGAAAGAAATTACCAACTTAATAAATAAGCGAGATATTTGCTGGGTCCAATAAAATATAATACCCTGTATATGTAGGCAGTGGCGTCTCATGCAGAATTTCTGGGAGGCAAAGGCAGATTGGCACATCCACAATGACTAATTTATTAAAATAAATGACTTACCATGCATGGGTCCTATGACAACCATAACAACGATCATCAACATAATAACTCTCATTTTTCTATTTCTTTCCCCTTCTTTAAAAGCAACATGAAACGTTTCACTAACATGTTTAACATCAAAGAAATCCCTTAAGAACCCACAAGTTTTATTATTAGTTTCTGGAAGATCAGTTTTTTTCGGTTCTTTAATTCGACACAATCCATAGAAAAAACTTATAATATACAATGTCGCAGAAATCGAGAAAACACCATAGAAACCTATTTTCATATAAAGAACACCAGATAGGGCCATGCCTACCGGTACGCCAAGTGAGACGAAAACATTTACAACCCCTATTCTAAGGGTTCGAGTTTGCAGACTTGTTACATCACCCATATATGAAAATATTGCCATGAACATTGTGAACCAGCCCCCTGTAATAGCTGGGAATAATGCTTCAACAACACCAGCTACTTCCATGGGTAATTCATCAAAAAAATATGTACAAAGAATCAAACCCATGCTCGTTAAGAACTCTCCAATAATTGGTAGTAACATACAAGGTTTTCTACATCCCCATCGGTCAGACCACGCCCCCAAAAACAATATCAAAACACTTGGTAAAGCGCTTTGTACAATTGTTTTCCAAATAGACATCCCTGCGACCAATTGCTGTACTTCTACTTCTTGCATTGTATAATTACTTGTGTTTCTTGCACTCAAAGCATCGCAAACATGTTTGTCGTAGTGGAGATTTACCCTGCAAGCTTTTTCTAAGTTCAAATTTTGGGTTGCAAGGCTTGCTAATACACTTGGCATTATGTAGCAAGCCAACATAGGTTCTACGGTTATGTGACTTCGTAAATAATTTGCTTTTTCCTTCCATGTCATGGATTTTAAAGTGTTTGAACCTCCGGCTTCGATTGATTTGAGATCTGCTGAAGCCAGCTTCTCCACGGGTTGAGACATTATGGAGATCTCCCACTAGAAAAAAAAAGATTTTATTTTTATTTAATTTAAACACTTTTGTCACTGGATCCTGTAAGATTTATGGTAACATTGCATTATCTTAGTTTTCTGGAAGCATTCGTGAAGCCAGTTACTACTCTTGATGGTTAAGTCTACTTACATACAGTAAAAATTTTATCTCCCGTCATACCGTAGGTAAGGGAGGTAATGTAATCGTGCCAAAAATTTGATGGTGCTTTATTTATTTATTTATTTATAAGTAATTACCCGACAGGAACAAAGTTCCCAATTAAGGGGTACTACAAAATAATACATTTACATATTATCTGTACAATAAATTGTGCAAAGAAAAATTAAGCAGATTATAAATTAAGACAGTGAGAAATATATCATCAATTTCTTCTTAAATAATAATAAACAATCAAAAAAAGTCAATATCCATCACATTTAGTGTATAAAACATTAAATTCAGAACATGAACGCCTTAAGGGACTTTTTAATTCGTAATTTGTCCTAGCTGTTGTAATGGAAAACAATATTTTTTGGCGAGGATGGTTTGTTCTGGGTACATGAAAATTTAACAATGTAGGTAGATTGGAATCCATTATAACATTATTAAATAATTTGTAAATACTTTACTTGAAGCTCTGGACAGATTCTCGTGAAAAATATATATTGTGATATTCTCCAAAACTTGTCAAATTTAGTATTTACGACTTTTATATGATGGGGAACAACATATCAGATTTTGGATACAATTGATAAACCGGAAGTGATATTTTATTTGAAGCTCTGAACAGATTTTCGTAAAAAATATATTGATACAATCGAAAACTTTTCATATTTGGTATTTAAGACTTTTATATTAATGAGAACGACATATTAGATGTTTTCTAAATGTGATAAACCGGAAACTTTACAGGAAGCTATAAACAGATTTTCTTGAAAAAATATATTAAACATTATCCAAAACTTCTCGAATTTGGTATTTAAAACACGTGTACAATTTGAAACATTAGATTTTGACTATACCTGTATGATAAACCGCAAGTGGTACTTAATTTGGAGCTCTTAACTGATTTTCGAGGAAAAACATAATAAAATATAATCCAAAATTTGGTATTACAGACTTATTAGAACAACAAATTACATTTTGATGAAAAATGGTGGAGACTGTTCAAATTTACTGACTGAAATTACCGACCGGTTTCGGTCATTTAATGACCATTATCAAGGTACCGTCGTACTACAGATAGTAGTCACTGGGGGGCATATCTGGACTATAAGGTGGATGATCAATTTGTTCAAAACCGCAGTCACGAATAGCAGCTTGCGCAATTGCAGCAGTGTGCACGGCTGCATTGTCATAATATACCTATAAAACTATATACTGCTGATGCCCTATCTCTCACTTAAGAGGAGTCTGCTACAAACATTATTGTTTACCCTTGTTAGTTAGTGTAATAATTTCACTCCCGCTACTTCCCTTTCTCCATTCTACACCAATAAAATCAAAGCAATCTGGCGCTTGCGCAGAGCTATTCTTAATTCTTTCAGACAAGTGTAGCTATATATGCAGATATATATATGTCTATACTCGTCTAATGTTAGTCTTACAAATCTCACTCCCACCAGCAGTATATTAGTTTTATAGGTATATTATTGTCATGCAGCAAACGCACGCCTCTGGTTAGTTTACCACGTCTTATTTCCCGAATATTTGTCGCAATTTATGCAGAAGTGCTGCATAATATGCCCCACTGACTGTCGTGTTACGTTCTTTACAGTCTATAAGAAGAATGCCTTCACAATCCCAAAAGATCGTAGCCATCACCTTTTTGTCGACTGGCAGACCCTGAACTTTCTTGGCGGTGTTTTTCCTTTTCGCCTCCATTCCATCGACTACCTTTATATATATATATATATATATATATATATATATATATATATATATATATATATATATATATATATATATATATATATATATATATATATACCGTGTGTCTATCTTAAAGGTGTACATAGGAGATTAACATGGGAAATCAGTTTTTTGCAATTTCCTGCTCGACTAATTATTTAAAATAAAAACGCGTCAAATAAAAGTTTTAGGGAATAAAATTCTGCATCTAAATCAATAAACAGAATTACCTTTACATGGTTTGTAACGACAGAAATTAAATATGAAAATGTCGAAAATTACGTTGAAAATATCAACAGCCATGGAATTGAACAAAAAATAAATAAATGCTTGATGTTTTATTAAATTGTCAGAAACGTCAAATAAGTTAATTTACGTTGTGACAGATAAAACGTCAAGCATTTATTTATTTTTTGTTCAATTCCATGGCTGTCGATATTTTCAACGTAATTTTCGAGATTTTCATAATTAATTTCTGTCGTTACAAAGCATGTAAAGGTAATTTTGTTTATTGATTTAGATGCAGAATTTTATACCCTAAAACTTTTATTTGACGCGTTTTTGCTTAAAATAATTAGGCGAGCAGGAAATTGCAAAAAACTGATTTCCCATGTTAATCTCCTATGTACACTTTTAAGACAGACACACGGTATATATATATATACAGGGTGTTAATTGAAAAGCGGGCCATAGGCGTTTAACATGGGAAATCAATTTTTCCTTGCGCAAAACTTCCCTTTTAATTTTAAACAAAAATGTTTCAAATAAATTTTGTAGAGAATTAAATTCTACACCAGCATCACTAAACAGATTTTATTTTGCACGTTTAGTAACCTGTAAAATCCAATTTGAAATTTTATAAATATTACTCATTTGTAGTGATAGCCATGAAATTTAAACAAAATTACAAAGAAATGCATATCTTTTGAATTGTCAGAATGTCGATTTTGTAGGTTACAAAATAAAAATAAATAAAATCTAAGCAATAATTTAGATGTCGATTATAAAAACAAAATATTTTTAAGGATTTACGATAGAATATAATTGTCAGTAATTTTTATTTGAAAATCGAATTTCTGACAGTTCAAACGATATGCATTTCTTTGTAATTTTGTTTAAATTCCATGGCTATCACTACATATGAGTAATATTTATAGAAATTCAAGTTGGATTTTACAGGTTACTAAACATGCAAAATAAAATCTGTTTATTGATGCTGGTGCATAATTTAAGTATCTACAACTTTTATTTGAAACACTTTTGTCTAAAATTAATTGGGAACTTTTGCGCAAGGAAAAACTGATTTCCCATGTTAAACGCCTATGGCCCGCTTTTTAATTAACACCCTATATATATATATATATATATATATATATATATATATATATATATATATATATATATATATAATTTAATTTCGTCAAATTGAGTTCTGTGCGTTAGGTCATCGTTAGAATAAAGTATATTTTAAAAATTTACAAGCGAAGCAGTTATAATTTTCACAAATACAGCGTTTAGAATAGACTCCGAAAGTAGTGACGTGAAAATCGAGCGGGAATTACAAAAGTTGAAAGTATGCTTCCGGTTTCTTGACTGTATTTTGAAAGAGTTGTGAACGAACCGTACTAGCGCCAAATTTAAAGTAAGTAGTAAGGATATTCTATATTTTTCTCGTCAGTAGAGAGCAAACTTGTATATGGTTTGAAATATGACGACTATGCCACCACAAAACTTATGGCATAGATGGCGTTATTTATTTGTTAATTTAATTTAGAGACTACTATTAAATTATTAATTATTTTTATTAGGAAAATAATAATAAAATAATTTTCTATTTTGAGACCTGAAATTTGAGGGCTCCTCAATTTCAGAGGCCCCAAGTGCGCGCTTCCTGCCCCTATGCGGAAATCCGCCACTGGTCGGCTCTGCGAAGTGGACGAAGTTGTTAATTACTATTTGTTAGCTAATTTACAATGTTATTGAAGAAGACACTATTACTAGAATGTAAAATTACATATAAATAATGTAATTGCAAGATATAAACGGTAAACATGAACTATCTACGTACATATATTTATATTTAGCATTGAGAAGAAAATAAATTACCGTAAATTAACTGCATTATTGTAAAAAATACAGAAGGTTCTTCCTAATATTGTCAGAAGAAAAATAACATTTGCAATTTTTTTCCTATATAGTAGACCCCTTCAGGAAAAAATATAGGTACGCCATTGTATGCAGCGCCAAATTGTTTAAAACTAATTTGTTTCTTCCTGTTGTAATTTGAATGTATTTATGACTGATTTCTTCAATATTTTTGTTTAATTACCTCCCGCTTCCCTTGGTAAGGGAGGTATAGGGATCGTGCTGAAAATTGCATAACGAGATTTTGGTAAATGACCACGTTTTAAGGTCCCTAGAATCCAATTATAACATTTTCACGATGATGTCTGTGTGTATTTGTGGATCCTCCACTCTAACTCAAATACTATCATTCAGAAAATTTTGAAACATTGTATTTTGAACTTTTTCTGTAATGGAAAGAGCCCATTAAATTTTGGTGTAAATCGGATAACCGGAAATGGCACTTTACTAGAAGCTCAAAATGGTTTTTCTTCGAAAAGTACCATTAAATGTTATTTTTATGAGATTAATGTTATTATAAAAATTAAAGATTATTAAATTTTCTACAGATTTGCATTAATACTTTTTCTATATATTTTATGGATAAATTTATAAAATACATACATACATAAAATCACGCATTTCCCACTTAGTGAGTTAGTACAAACCCGAAAATATAAAAATAACATCAACCAAAAAATAATCACTCTCTCTTTCAACAACATTCTTACTAACCTAATAAGTACAGCATATATTCCTCACTCTTATGCTGAATTTATACAGCGTAAGCCGTAACGTAACGTACCGTGCTGCAACGTAACGTAAAGAATAAATCAATGCATACTTATGTGATAATTTATACAGACGTAAGCCGTAACGTGACGTACCGTGCCGTAACGTGTCAAAAACCCAAAGATCGCGAACTTTTATCTTTCTACGTTACGGCACGTTACGATACGTTGCGATATTATGAAAATTATTGCTTACCTGCGCTATAGTCTGTTTTTGTGTGGCTAATTATATCAAAGTTGGAATTAATAAATTAAATGGATATAAATATAAAAAATACTACATTACGAATAGTCTGTCTTGTGTGACTTTGACTGACATAAGTGACATGTGTCATGTGTCAAAGTTTGGATTAATATATTAAATGGAAATATATGTGAAATATAGTGCATTGCGGATAAACTAACGAACCTGATAAATACAAATCTGATGTACACTACATTTGTTTCGACAGAGCATTAGTATACTTTTTACAAAAATGTACCGTAAAAGTTCTGTATAAAATAGTCTAGAAAAATCACGCGTTACGATACGTTACAGTACGCCACGGCACGGTACGTTACGTTACGGCTTACGCTGTATAAATCCAGCATTAACATATTAAAGTGACCGATTTTCGGTAGCGAAATACCGCAACCGGACCACAATAATAGTTACGAAACAATCATCCTTCGCCACACATTCCTGTCTAAGCACACTTCTTTCGCCTCGGCCACATTCATAATCGCATTCATACACGCTCTTCTTCTCTTCCCACTCGAAAACTTTCTCTCTTTTAGTACCTTATCAATCACATCCATCCACTTACACACTGGACGGCCACGCAATCGAACACCCTCAATTTCACCAAGATATATTTATAAAATTATCGATAATTTAAATCCCGAACCCTACACTTTAAACAAACAAAACTCCTTGGTTGCGCAGTTATTCAAATGTATGTAACTGACATAAATGTCAATGTCAAAGTACTAATTATTTCAAATTAATAATAGTAACGTTTTAAAAAGAAAAAAGTAAATAGAACAATAGGAAAGAAAATCAATACAGTTTCCAGCGTATGTAAATATTTAGGTATGTATTTAGATTAATAAAAATTAACGATTCACAAAAAAGTTTAAGCTAATTCACATTTTTGGATTAGTAAATCCTATTTTATCCCGGTATTTAAAATTTAATCTTTATTTTATTATCAAAAAAGGTAGTTACTTGGATTAGATTAGACTATATTTTAAGAAATAAACTGCCAAAATTAGCGTAAAATTCGCTAATCCAAAAATAAGAATTAGCTTAATATTGTTTCTGACTCGGGCGGTAAACGGCGGGAGGTATTGTGTTGGCCACACCAGATTTTATTAAATTAAATATTCGTACAATAGGCCAATAATGTTTTATAGTGTTTAATAATAATAATAATATATTATAAATAAAAAATTATTTAAAATATAGTACTGTGTATTGTAAAACATAAATTGATTGTATTAGATTGTGGACAATAATTTTATTCAGACTTATACCAGTTTATGCCGAAAGGACATTCACTTATGTAAATGGGGTACAATGACCGAAAACTTTTGGGCCGACATAAAAAAGGTAACATTCAATACATTTTTAATACTATACATACAATCTTATTCACTTGTAAAAGAAGATTGGTTATGAGATTTTAAGAAGAAAAGAATGGTTGTATGTTTCATTATTATTATTTGAATATATTTAAAATAATTTTCGTGTGTTTGCCACACCTATAAATAGGTAATAATCCATGACAATATATTTGTTATTATTATTATTTTGATATAATTATGCATTACTAATTATACCTGACCTACGATACTGTTTACCATTCTCTGTAAGTGAGAGTGAACGTATTACATAATGAATTACGAAACAGTAAAACAGTAACCTTAGACGGTCAATGATATTTGCACAGAGATCTTCTTGATAGACCTGTTAGAGGCTGAAATCATTAGGACGAAAGGTCGTGTATTAAGAGACCTCTAAATGTTCGCAAAAAATTACGGACAAATGAATGTCTTAATATGCAAACCTTGTAGATGATGATGGTGCATATTCAGTCCCTATGCAAATTTAAAGTGAGCGCCTTATAATTTTTACCTTCCGTCACCTTTAGGTAAGGAAGGTATTGTCTTTGGTCAACAAATTCGGTGGTGAGTTTTCCATATACATATACATATGAAATACAAGATATTAAAATTTTCCGAATTATAGTATTTGAGTTATAGCGGAGGATCCACACATACACACATACATACAGCCGCAAGGAGCGGGAACTGCATTCTCTCAAGAATGCATGTAAATTATCAATTAAAATTCGTGGCTAAAGTTAAAAGTTTACAAACACCAAACTTCAACTTTACTAATTTTTCGAAAAATTAAATTTTTGCGAAGGCGCCTAATTTGAAATTCAATAGCAACCAAATAAAATAATAAATAAAACCATGAATGAAATCTTCTTGTTGTAAATTCAACTACAAATTATATTCTCCATGTCCAATACTGCACATAATATTGTGTATTTATATTTGCTTTGTTGTTAATAGTTGCGATTATTTTTGTTAATACCTATCTGATGTACACAATTTTACATTAATTAAAAAAAATCTGATGTGGCCAGCACATTACCTTCCGTCAGTTCTATGTATTTTGTATAAATATCATATAGAAAGTTCCTTGCAAAAGATTCAATTTCTTGTATATTGGCAGTTGTATGTATGTTTATAGCAAAAGATCCTATATTTTCAGTAAAATTATAACACAAACATACTGTCAACTGCACTTGACACTGACGCCTTTCAATCAGAATTTTCTTAATATAGCAGCTGTTTCCAGAGTTATAGCATAGCTGCTAATATATGGTATTTAATTTCATTATAATTTTTCTATATCCATTTAATATGAAGTATAAAATGTATTTAAATCGTATAGATAATATAATATTCTTTAATATTTATAATAACATTAAGAATATCTGTTAAAATTTTCAAATGAGGGTACTTCCGGTTGACCAATTATAACCAACATCTAATCAGTTCTTCACATGGATGTAAAGAAGAGGAATACGAAAAAATTATAATTTTTGGAATTGTAGTATTAAAGTTATACACACACACATACACACATACACACACACACATACACACACACACACACACACACATACATACATACATACATACATACATACATACATACATACATACATACATACAGACATCATCGTAAAAATAGTAAAATCGTATTCAAGGGACCCTAAAACGTGCTTATTCATCAAAAATCACCACCGAATTTTTTGACCAAAGACAATACCTTCCTTACCTAAAGGTGACGGAAGGTAAAAAAAAAATTAAAGCATTGACAGATACAAATTCACAAGTATTATTTTGTAAAGATTGTTAATAATACCTACGTAGGTTCTGAATTGACAAATTTATAAAGATTGTTACAAATGTCTTTATGATAACAATCTTTATATGCATAGCAACCTTTATGACTGTATTTCTCTAAGGCCCAGTATTTTCACTTCCGAATAAAGTTTCGAATAAGTATTCGTTAAATAAATCTATTCTATATATTTATCCAACGAATAATTCCATTGCGTCTTTTCACACATTTTACACAAACAAATAGCTATCTGTCGAATAACTTTAACGTTCGTGAATTGGTAGCCTTGCAGAGTGAATTTGTGTCATTAGAGAAGGATGGAGTTTGGCGTAGCCACGTTAAGCAGACAAGGATGAAATGTGTCAACTACTTTTGAATCCGTGGTTGTCAAAATTTTGTTTGACATCTTTAATGTCAATGTGATCTATATTATGCATTTTTAACCCCGGGAGACTGTAATTTAACAAGTGTACCATCTAATTCAGCACTCATATGCGGTAAGCGGGATATGTATATTATAAAATTGTTCTTGTACTTTTTGTATATTTGTTTCAGTTCAAAGTAATTGTTTGTCAATGTATTCGACAAAAGTATCCAAAATTCGAAAATATGTTGCCAGCGTCAAATGACAGGATCTTTATAATGATTTACCTATTTACTGGTTGAGATCAAATGCGATCCCCAATATGTGATCCTAAATTGTTTTCATAATCGGAACCTGTCAAAAATTATTTCATTTATGTGGTTATGTTGCTGTCTGATGGTGTGTGATCGATTTCTCACGTTATTTATTAATTCATAGTTGAAAATATCATCATAATATTTAATATATGCATTTTGTTAATAAATCTGCACTATGTGGAAATGTAATGAACTTACGAATAAACGGTTATTCGCTACCCAAGTACCGAATAATTTATCTCGCGAATAACAGATGTTATTCTTGCGAATAAATTTATTTGCAAGTGAAAAGACGACAAAAATATTTATCCGAAGGATAAATTTATCTGAACCTTTATTCGCAAGTGAAAATACCGGCCCTAAATAGGCCACTATATTATCCGAAAGAAGTATGTAGAAATTTCTAACCAATTTTATAATTTGTTGAATTTGGGATCGTACAAGAACGCTCTATGGTCTATAACATCCTGTAGAAATACATAATAATATAACAAATGCTTTACTATACTATAAATATTGATAATATTTGTTTACAAATTCAAATGTTACAATTATAAACATTTATATTTTGTATTCGTGTAAGAATGTACATGTACATACCATTACTCACACAATAAAAATTTGAATCACAAACCAGGATATAATATCAATTATCAATTACAATAATAACTCGCATCGTAATTCGACTCTTTCAACAATATTTTATTACTGTAGAAAGAATTTCAGCAAGCAAGGTTGCAAATAGAACATAATAACAGTATTCATTTTTATTTTTGCCAGCAGGAATTAATAGTGTCCTAGATATGCTCAATGCAGGAATAACAAATGCAGAAATTTTGTTTCCTGCTGTTTATCCAATTTCCAGTAATACGTGTTACGAAACAATTGACAGTGACCATGAGTTACTGCGATGGAGGCGCCTACTATAATTTCAAGATTCGTTAACGTAAATTCGTGGTTAGAGATTTTGACCTAGTTCTGAAAAATGTCAGAAGATTTTACCTCCCGCCAACCTACACACATAGGTGAGGGAGGTATGCTCGGTCCAAAAATTCGATAGCGAGTTTTCAGTGAATAATCATGAATGATTGGGAAGAGCCGAAACCGGTAGAGGCCGATTTAAATAAATTTTATTGACTGCAATCCAGGAATTTTCTTCTCTTCCCAAACATTTTTCACAGAAGCTTCAGACTCAACATCATGAATGATGTCTGTCTCTTATATGAAACTTAAAAAAAAATATTTTCCGTATTTAAGCTTTCTGCATTCATATAAAGAGTTGATTAGATATTGGGTAAAATTAGGCAGCAGGCAGTGGTACTTTACTTGAAGCTCATAACAGTTTTTATTGGAAAACTATATTAAAATATAATCCAAAACTTTACAAATTTAGTATTTAAGACTTTTATATAAATGGAAACAGCATATTAGATTTTGGCTAAAAATAATAAAATATGATCCAAAACTTCTCAAATTTGGTATTTTAATCTTATATGTGATTGGATACAACATATTAAATTTGGTTATATGATAAATCAGATGTGGTACTTAACTTGAAGCTCTTAATAGATTTTCGACGGAAACATAATTAAATATATCCAAAATTTCCTATTACAGCCTTTTCTATTTATTGGAACAACGCTCATTCCTATTTTAGACATGAAATTGGCGGGAGGTCATGTGTGTTCACATCAGTTTTTTTTGATGAAAAGTGGCCTATTAATTTTAGACAATAATGCTCCAAATATATGTTTTATATATGTTAGCCATGGTATTGAATTAAAATCCCAAACAAATGTATTGAACTCGAACAAAGTAATAATTTATTAGAAAGTATTATTTTGATGCAAATTATTAGTGATGCACGCGAGGCGAGACGAGACGAGAAATATAAAATATCGATCTCGTCTCGTTTTCGGATCCGTAATCTCGATCTCACTCTCGTTCTCGCACATTTTTTTGGGTTTCATCTCGTTCTCGCACGAGAGTCTCGCTATAAAAATAATTGCATGCGCATTACTTATTTACGTAACTGTCTAACTACAAGAGACAAGTTCGCACCAATAGCATCGTCTTCCATGTATTTGCAATCGTATAACTATAATAAAGAGACGAAACACTAAATTCTGGTCTCCAAATTATTTCAATACGAACATAATTTTTATTTTATTCATTTACGATCACCAGAAAATGTGATAAGTTAGTAAATAATTTAATTTACCTCTAAAATATCCAATTTATCATCAAATTGTGATCTCTAAACTATTTCAATACGAACATCTGTTAACACAGTCTGTCATCAGTAAAACGATTTAAACATTAAAAAATTATTTTTTGTTATTAAAGTACCTACACTTTTTCATTAAATATATGCCACTATTTAAGTAAGATTAAGTCATAAAAAACCGCTACATTGGTAATCCGGTGCATTTATCATTGAATTTATGAATCAAAGCTATAAAGTTACAAATACTTTTTATTGCGAGATTCTCGCGAGAATCTCCCGAGATTTCTCGCTTCTCGCAGTTGTTATATCGATCTCGCCTCGAATTTTAAACTGCGATCTCGCTCTCGTTCTCGTCTCGCATAATGCAACGAGACGAGACGAGATGCGAGAGTACTCTCGCCTCGTAGTGCATCACTACAAATTATATTATATAATTTCTGACAAACTGATAAACTATGTATAAAAATAACTTTATTAAATTTCAAATTCAATTTTCTCGGTTTATGGAATATAAATTTGATTACTAAATTAAATGCTGAATTTAATTCTCTAAAAAAAATGTTTTCTCATGTTAAACACATATGGCTTTTTTTTCGTGTTAAACTTTACTAGAGTGCTCATAGCATGTTGCCCGCTTTGTACCTGAAACAAAATTTACTTCTCTAACAATAACTAAAAAAGAAACGTCTCGATAATTCCATTTTATTATTATTATTATTTTTATTATTTTTATGCAAATACTTCAGCTGATCTCGAAAAACTGAGGACCGAAACGATCGAATTCATTTTTTTCGACTATCCCTTAGCAAACAATTATTGTTACGCCACTGGAATATTTTTGACACACTGATTTATTACTTCATCTCATTCTAAAACAGGCTATACAAAAACATATAAAATTACAGAAAAAATAAAATGCATGACAAATTATTTATTTGTGGTAACAATTGATTTATTCTTGCTGTAAATTCCGAAGCAGGAAATTGCTCTTAAATAGGAGTGCCTGACAATAAATAAAAGATTTCATTATCCATGAATGATTGTATTATTATGTTATATAACTCGGTCACAAAATTAAAACAAATTTTGAATATTAGCCTATTTACTTATAGAAAGTTTAGTGAAAGTAAAATAAATTTAAATGGGTTTTAATAGTATCGAATATCTTATTTACAAAATTACAAATTTGTGAATGTATGTTGATGAATTGTACATTTATTGTTAAGTGAAGAAAATAATAATATATGCTTTGTAATAAATTGTAAGATAATAGTAATTTAAATGATAGGTAGGTACATGAAGAAATACAGGACCTTGAAAAAAATCAAGGTTGAAGTATGACACAGATTTTGATAAGAAATTTTATCAAACAATATTATAAATACCAAAAAATAGTATAATTATTTTAAACACTTTTAATGCAAATGTGTTTTTTATAAAATTTAATTATAATAATTTATTTTTTAATTCTTTAGTTTTAATGGTATATACGACACCAAGCTTGTAACTCATAATATAGACTTTAAAATCACAAAAACTATGGGCCAAATAATAGTTGACAATAGTTCAATCGGAATATAATCTAGTCCAAAATTATCTTCCACCGAGTCCTTTTACTTTTGGCACAATTGTAAAAATCCTGTGTGTACAGTAAAATCCTTACAAGACATATGGGACAATAGGGGATTCCACCATTTTTTACCGCTAAGAGAGGTATTGAATTCATGCTAAAAATCGCATATCCAGATTTTAATGAATAAACAAGTTTTAAGGTCTCTAGAATCCGATTATAACATTTTTACGATGATGTCCGTATGTGTGTGTCGATGTGTGTGTGGATGTGTGTGTGGATGTGTGTGTGGATGTGTGTGTGTGTGTGTGTGGGTGTGTGTGTGTGTGTGGGTGTGTGTGTTTGTGTGTGTGTGTGCTTGTGTGCGCGTGTGTGTGTGTGGGAGTGTGTGTGTGTGTGTGGGTGTGTGTGTTTGTGTGTGTGTGTGCTTGTGTGCGCGTGTGCGAGTGTGCGCGTGTGTGCGTGTGTGTGTGTGTGTTTGTACCAAAAATTATAATTCTTTCGTATTTCTCTTCGTTACATCCATGTGAAGAACTGATTAGATTTTAGTTATAATTGGTCAACCGGAAGTACCCTCATTTGAAGATTTTAACAGTTTCTCTTGAAAAAACGATGTTAAATATTATTTTTTCACATTATTATAATTTTTAAAGAATATTTTATTCTCTATACGATTTGAATGCATTTTATACTTCATATTAAATGGATATAGAGTTAAAAATTATAAAGAAATTAAATATCATACATTAGCCAGCTATGCTATAACTCTGGAAACAGCTGCTATATTAAGAAAATTCTGATTGAAAGGTGTCAGTGTCAAGTGCAATTGACAGTATGTTTGTTATAATTTTACTGGAAATATAGGATCTTTCGCTAGAAACTTTCTGTATGGAATTTGTATAAAATACATACAACTGCTTTAAGGTAATATATGTAGAAGAAATAGAATCTTTTGCAAGGAAATTTTTGTATGACATTTATACGAAATAAATAGAGCTGACGGAAGGTAATGTGCTGGCCACATCAGATTTTTCTCTAAAAGTAGAACTACTTACATAAATATATATTTCATGTCATATAAGTTTCTTGTTTTACATTATAATTTTAAATGACGTCACAATTTTGCGGCCTTGTGTAGTCTCTCCCGTGCTGTGTGTGCAAAATTATAACGTCACATCAAACTCAGAATGTTCATAAAGAAAATCAAGAATGAAATGTATAATAATATTAAATATTTTTGATGAATATATGCACAGTATTAGGTAAATTTTTCATTTATGAAAAGAAATCAATATATTTTTTTTGTATGACACCATTTTTTTGGGTGCCCGAATTATTATGCGCCTTGTACTTGCTCAATCGGGTTTTAGTCTGGAGACTGTGGGGGATAAATGAGCTTATTTGATATTATACAATAAACATGCGAATTATTTAAAAAAAACTAAAATTGTCTCGTTAGCTCTTTTTTCGGCATTTTACTTTAAAATGTTACGGGCTATCAAAGATGTTACGGAATCGAACCCTGATCTTTCATTTCGAATGCGGGTACATTAACCAATAAACCACCAGCCCGTATTTTAATGCTTAAAATTATCTTTAAACCAGTAATTAAATTTTGCAAATCTATAAATTTTCTTGTCCATTTCAAGGTGGCCTTTCTAATCGAAAAACAAACAAACTTTTTCCTCTCGCTCAAGATTTTTGCAATTATCACTCCAACATTAGAAAACCATTTGAGAATAATTGCCTAACGTACAAATATTATTTAATTTGAACAATATTAGAAAGTATCTACGAGGTTGTCTGCTTCAATGGACATTAAATTACATCTTCATTATATGCCGAAGGTTGAAGAAATCAATTAAATTTTTTGTTCTAAGAAATTGTTTATACCCTTATAAAGACAAAGCTAATATTAAAAGTCATTGTCTAGAAATCAATTAAAAAACACTAAATTGCATATATTTTTATGAGAAATGTTGTATGTTTTGTACATTACTTGCAGAAGCTGGAATTTTTGTTTTTGCAATTTATAATGCAAGTAAAATCAGCCATGCCTAGAGAAAATATACAGGGTGTTATTTAAGTAAACAACCCTTAACTTTAAATCTGGCAATAATTTTTGTTTTGCATGTTTTCTACAAGAATTGGAGCCCCTTAAAACTATGACTAAGTTCAAAATTTTAAAAAGTAAAAATTAATGTTTTCCGTGGATAAAATGTCACATCTATCACAAACTCGAAACAATAATAAATATAATAATAATAACAACCACAAAAATAATCACTCGCTCTTTCAACAACATAAGCTTCAACATCAGTTTGACTTTTCTCCTAATCTTCTTAATTTGTTGAGCTTATATATTACAAATCGCAAGCAGTTTTTTCGGTGCAATGGCTTTAAATCTAACCATTTTATTCCAACATCTGGTGTACCACAAGGGCCAAATTTAGGGCCACACCTTTTTGTTTTATTCATAAATGATATTACTGAGTGCTTGGAATACTCAGAATCACTGCTATATGCTGATGATTTAAAATTATTTAAAGTCATTGATTCAGTTTCTGATTGCCATCAGCTTCAGAAAGATATTGATAACCTTCTAGCTTGGTGCTCATTCTCACGTCTTTTCTTTAATGTCTCAAAGTGTAAAGTTATGTCTTACTCAATGAAGTATACTACAACTATTTTGTCTTACTAGATTGGTGACCTTATTTAGTCTTGATAAAGTTAATAATCATAAGGACTTGAGAGTTATATTTGAACCCAGATTACATTTCGGTCCTCATTATGATTATTTAGTGAATACATCCTATAAAACACTAGGTTTCATTATTAGAAATTCACGTATATACATACATACACACATACATAAAATCACGCATTTCCCACTTAGTGGGTTAGCACAAACCCGAAAGAATAAAAATAACATCATCCAAAAAAAATCAGTCTCTCTTTTAACAACATTCTTACTAACCTGAAATCATAAGTACAACATAAATTCCTCATTTTTAACATATTAAAGTGACCGATTTTCGGTAGCGAAATACCGCAACCGGACCACAATAATGGTTACGAAACAATCATCCTTCGCCACACATTCCTGTCTAAGCACACTTCTTTCGCCTCGGCCACATTCATAATCGCATTCATACACGCTCTTCTTTTCTTCCCACTCGGAAACTTTCTCTCTTTTAGCACCTTGTCAATCACATCCATCCACTTACACACTGGACGGCCACACAATCCCTCAACTTCACCAACATATATACGCTTTACAAGCCGTTCACTTTTCATTCTCTCCACATGACCAAACCATCTCAACTGGCTCATTTCAACTCTCCTAACAACATTCTTCATACACCAAATTATTCCTCAAGCGATCTCGTCTTACATATCCACATACACCACGTAAATACCTCATTTCCACGGCAGTCACTCTCTTTTTATGCTTTTCCGTCCATGCCCAACATGAACTATGAATAAATCTGTATTGAAATTTGTATTAATATGAAATCAAATGTAGTTGTGTAAATGTAGGAGACGACTTTTGACGAGGAAGCTATTTCAAAATAATGCTACAAACGTTTTCAAAAAGACCGTCAAAATTTAAGATATTGAAATTAAACAGTATTCTGCAACTCTGAACTTTTACTAAAGTGGATTTAAAATGTTTATGTTATCATTATAGCATTTATAAAGTGAAACGATCAAAACTATATATTTTTTTGTAAATATTATTATTTACAAATTGATAAACAATAATTGTTTACATATTTTTGTCTCCTTGCTTTGTTGATAATTTTAAATAAAATAAACAACATTAATATTTAACTTTAGCTCTTTAACAATGACCGATATACAAAGATTAACTTATCGGGTAAAAATATGCTAAGCAACTTTCACTATATCTTTTCTTTTGTTTGTTTTGTAAGTAGGATTGTTTATTTATACAAGAAATTGAGTTGTTTCCTACTTTTTCTGATGACTATTTATCAGAAAATATTAAGATGTATGAATAGTAAAAATCTGATGTGGCCAGCACAGTACCTCCCGCCATTTAATTTTGATTAATTTAAATACATACCTACATATTTACTGATGCTGGAAACTATATTAAATTCCTTTGCATATCATATTGGTCTATTTACTATTTTCTTTTTAAAACGTTACCATTATTAATTTGAAATAAGTAATTTCGCGATAGCCCAAATTTTTTTCTGATCATTTTTTAGACAGGAAATTCCTTTTTTATTGTCTACTTGAATGTTTCCATGATAATCGGTTGTTTATTTATTTATTTCTTCGTTGTCATTTTTAAAGTAAGTTGATCTTTATTTTTATTTACTTACGGTCTAGCCTCCTATCGGTAAACATTAAAAAAATTCTGATGTGGCCAGCACATTACCTTCCGTCAGTTCTATGTACTATGTATTTTGTACAAATTTCATACAAAACGTTCTTTGCAAAAGATTCTATTTCTTGTACATTATCTTCCGGCTGTTGTATGTATTTTATACAAATTCCATACAAAAAATTTCTAGCAAAAGATTCCATATTTCCAGTAAAATTATAAGATAAACACACTTATGTCAATTGCACTTGACACTGGCATCTTTCAATCAGAATTTTCTTAATATAGTAGTTGTTTTCATAGCTGTCTACTTTATGAAATTTAATTTCTTTAATTTAAAGTATAAAATGCAGTCGAATCGTATAGAGAATAAAATATTCTTTGAAATAAATAAATAAATAAATAAATATATCATCACGGCATATTACCTATTGCTGGGTGTGCCAATCCGCTTTGTATGCAGATATCGGTAATGATGATGACATATTTGTACCGTGCGGGCGTTTACCAGGCGTCATCTCACGGGCACTCATTGCTGGCGTGGAAAGTGCACCACAGAGGTCAATTTTGTGCCATTTAAAATTCGAAATATTTGGCGTCGGTCGGGATGGAACCCGGTTCCCCAGATTCGCGACCAGACACTCAGGCACGCAGCCACGAAACCCCATAAAAATAAAATATTCTTTAATATTTATAATAACATTAAATGTGAAAAAATATTATTTAACAAAGTTTTTTCAAGAAAAACTGTTATAATATTCAAATGAGGGTACTTCCGGTTGACCAATTGTAACCATAATCTAATCAGCTCTTCATATGAATGTAACGAAGAAGAATACGAAAGAATTATAATTTTTGAAATTGTAGTATTAGAGTTATCGCAGACGCAAATTTTGTTACACACACACACACACACACACACACACACACACACACACACACACACACACACACACACATATATATATATATATATATATATATATATATATATATATATATATATATATATATATATATATATATATATATATATATATACACACATACAGACATCATCGTAAAATAGTAAAATCGTATTCTAAGGACCCTAAAACGTATTGATTAAAAACTCATCATCGAATTTTTTGACCAAATAACTTCCTTACCTAAAAATGACGGAAGGTAAAAAACGATCGTGCAAAAAGGATTTTTTCTAGAAAATAACTATTTTAATTTCAAAATAAAGTCCGGTTATCCGAGTATATGTTACACTCCAAACCCGAATTTGGGTACTGTTCAAATATATGCTCAGAACTAGTTTTGAACATTTGAAAATTGCCAAACCCAAATTTTACCACTTAACGGATATTACTTAATCAGAATGAATTAACAACACTATAAGGGTTAGGTTAGGATATGTTACAATTTATTAAAAATTTATAAATATTAGTCTTTGTAAATTTAGATAAATCCATAACGCATTGTGTCTGTTTCTCAGGTGTAGGAATTTTCAGTAGTTTAAAATTAATATTGAACAAATTTTTCGGTCAATGCCCAAATTTTTAACAATTAAAAGCTTTGTAACAAATTTTGTTGTCATTTTTGACAATTCACTAAAATTAAAAAAAATTTATTAAATTTTCTCTCTTCAATCTCCTGGTAAAGTGTCAGTTAATTTAACTGCCAGATAAAAGAAAAATATCGCATCATAAATTTTGTCAATTTAAGCTCTAATATTGATGCGATGTTTTTATTGTATCTGACACTGCCAGAAGATTGAATTATCGGTCATATTTCAATAATATCTTTTACTGTAAATATAAATAAAAAATATTTTTTGTGTTCAGTATAAATATTATTAATATATACAATTACAAATTATCAAATCAAATAATTATTGTTATTGTTAGTAGCATATTATACATTCAATAATCATCTACCTTTAATGTAAATTAGATTAGTCCAATATCATTCTACACTTGTACGTATCACCAAGCACTGACACTATGGAAGTGACAAACTGTAATGCAGGATACTCAGTATACTTGGAGTATACTCAGTATGCAGTAGAGATGTGGAGGTATCAGGAATGGAGGTAGAATTCTCAGCAGAACTGTGGACTCCCCACCAAAAATGCAGTGGCTTAAGCAGGAAAACAGAAAAGCAGGAATTGAAAATGTGTTTAGTTTCATTTTCCTGCTTCTTAACAACCCTAGATAGAGTGTTGGATTAAGCTGAAGCTTGTGAATAAATAGGGATTTTGTCAACAAATAAATATATTACGGCGTTTTGCAGTTGTTTTCAGGTTTCAAAATTTTCAACCGGTCAATGTTTTATGTAAAATCCTTTCGACTAAGTAGTTTGAAACATAGATTTTTTACAAAAACTAAATATGTTAAATAGTGAGTTAGGTACTTTGTATTTATTAGTAAGAACAGCTTTAATTCTATTAGGCATTGCATGCACAAGCCCTGTACATTAGGATGGATCTGAAAAGAAGTCTAATTTTAACCGGTCGCACCCCAAAGTGGTTCCAACTAAATAAATAAAAATCTGATGTGGCTAGCACATTACCTTCCGTCAGTTATATGAGGTATTTACGAAAATTCTACCGGTGAACTGTTACCGGTAAACAGCTTTTTATTAGGTTATAGCTACCGGAATCGATATTTGAAGAACATAAGTGGTAAACAGGATAGATCTATAATCTATGAAAAATTTTGAAAATTTAAAACAGGTTAGAAATTTGACGTAGTTAACAAACTGAGCAGAGTCCTACTTTGTACACTTTTCCACTTTTAACGCGCGCGCTTCGTTTTACATCACTACCTTTTTTGAGATTAGATTCTTCATGAATCCGGTAGATGGATATGGTATTGTACAATTTTCAAACACGGTAACTTTTTACCACTTGTATTTTCGAACACGGTAGATGTGGTATCTACCGGTAGAATTTACGCAAATGCGAATGTATTTTCTATAAAATCCATACAGAAAGTTCCTTGCAAAAGATTCTAAATTTCTTGTATGTACATTACCTTTCGACAGTTATATGTATTTTATACAAATACCATATAGAAAATTTCGAGCAAAAAGATCTTAGATATCGAGTACACAAATATACTACGAATATATCAATTACACTTGACACTGACATCTTTCAATCAGAATTTTCTTAATATAGTAGCTGTTTCTAGCATAGCTGGCTTATTTATGAAATTTAATTTCTTTATAATTTTATAACTCTATATTCATTTAATATGAAGTACAAAATGCAGTCAAATCGTATAGAGAATACAATCTTATTTAATATTTATAATAATATTAAATGTGAAAAAATGATATTTAACATCGTTTTTTCAAGAAAAACTGTTAAAATCTTCAAATGTGGGCACCTCCGATTGACCAGTTATAAACAAAATCTAATCAGCTCGTCATATGGATGCAACGAAGAGGAATACAAAAGAATTATAATTTTTGGAATTGTAGTTTTAGAGTTATCGTAGACGAAAATTTTGTTACACACACACACACACACACACACACACACACACACACACACACACACACACACACACATCCACACACATCCACACACATCCACGCACATACAGACATCATCGTAAAAATAATAAAATCGTATTCTAGGGACCTTAAAACGTGCTTATTCATTAAAAACCCGCCACCGAATTTTTTGACCAAAGACAATACATTATTGTTCACAAGAGATGACTATTCAAGGTCATTTGTAAGCCGTCTGATATAATATTACTTGCAAATAACTTCATTGCCTTTCGTATACATAGGCGTGCAACATGAAATAGTTATAGACACATTTTAATTTAAAAAATAAGAGTGAAAATTGTTTCTTTCTAAATAATGTCTTTCTGAAAGATTTATGTTCTTCACTTATGTTTTTGCAAAATACAAAAACAGACTTAATTTATAAACCAAGGAATAATAATTTGATGTAGTCGTCAACGCCACTGGGTAAATATTAGCATAGAGGGCAGTGTAGTAGATAATTAGGTATCTATAATGCTACGACATATGTCATTATTATTTATAGTGTGTTAGAAAGTAATGACACTATTTACGTATATACAGGGAATTTATTTTAACGTGCAACATATGGTCAATCACTTCCATGGTTACTACTCACTACTGTCAAAAAATGACAGCAATGTAATATTTGTCCATTTTAAAATGCAACATACAAAAATTTGTAGTTATGTATTTTCAATACTAATTTCCTATAAATTAGCCCACATACTATTAACAAAAAATAAAAACTTTAATGTAGCACATCTTAACAAACTTTGGCTTACAAAAATTCATAATTTTAATCTAATAAATGTTCAAAAATACCTCCATTCACACTGAGGCAATATCCTAGTTGCTCGTAGAAATAATTGACACCATTTATGATGTGTTCTGGAAGTATCTCCTGTGCTGCAATACTATTTATAATGTTGCATTTTAAAATGGACAAATATTACACTGCTGTCATTTTTTGACAGTAGTGTGTAACCATGGAAGTGATAAACCATATGTTGCATTTTAAAATAAATTCTCTGTATGTCACACCACATAAATTAAATAGACATAGGTCAAATAATCTTTCTCTTTCTAATACAAAATGTTGCTAAGCTACTGCTATAAAGTGATGTGTATTCTTTCTTCGAACAAATGACCTTGAATAGTCATCTTTCGTGAATAATAGTTTACCTTCCTGAAGGTAAAAAATTAAAAAAAATCTGTTAATATGTGTACTGTATTAATTATTATTTTTTGTTATTATATGTTCCTTGAAATTGACAAAATAATATTCGTGTATTCATTTCCTCAAATGTAAATATACAGTGCATAATTTTACAAGGAATTTAGTAATTGTTTAAATGTAATTGTATACATAATTACATGCAACTCTTATTGTTCAGTTGTTCTCATGTAATTCATTGTAATTCTACGTATTACAGGTATTACATTATCATGCCAAATTATACACGTAAACTATCAGAAAATCAAATAATTATACAGAAAATTTTATCCAATTGTATTTTCTTATTCTTGAGTATCAGTAATATTATTTATTTTTTTCCGTAATATTACTCACCAAAATATAAATAGAAAAAATATACATATTCTTATCGTTTAAGAAGTGTAGACATAAAACAATGTTTATAGTTGAATATTAAAAAATTTATTACATTTAAGATATAAGAAGAGAAAGACTTGTTTTATAACTTTTAAAGATATTTATGTATTTATTTACAAACAAATATAAATGGTAATTTTACAGACATTTCATACATTATTGTATGAATATTAATTCTTTATTATTTTCACAGATATATACATACATACATACATACATACATAACGAGTACTTACCGTATCACACAAAAGTTGATGCGTCGGAGCTCACGGGTTGTAGCGGTGGCAAAGGTCGGGGTTCGATTAATAAGTTTGTGGTTGATAGTAGCCCAGCTTACAAAAAGTGACTCAGGCCAATGCCTGTGCAAAATTTTGAAATACCACAAAGTTATTTTTCGGGCGCCAACACCTTGAAAAAGGTAAGCCTCGAGAGGTGTACTCGAGAAAGGAACACCAAACAAATAAAATGAAATGTTTAATTTAGTTAAAAATTAATACAATAAAATTAAATTATAAGAATATCCAAAACTATAAAAAAAATTAATAAAAATGTGTACCAAAAAAAGACGGCGGCAGTACAGGAAGTCTCGTAACTATGACGCTGGAAAACGCAGGTGGTGGGAACCGAACCTACATACATACATACATACATACATAAAATCACGCATTTCCCACTTAGGCCCACTTTTACAATTAATGGATAAACTATGGTATAGCTATCGGAGGTATAACTTTATCCTAGCAATTATACCTTCGATAAACAAGACTGTCTTTTACAACGCATTTTTATCTGTCAGATAGTTATACCAGGAATTACGTTAAATCACTTTAGGTTGGTATTGGCACAATAAAATTATCTTCTTGTTGGACTATTTTTCTTCAATATTGTTATTATTTCTGCCTTCTAATTTGCATTTTTACGATGTTAAATGATATAAATGTTATTTTTGATTCTAACAGTGATGTTGAAATACTTGACTGACATCTGTCAAACGTATGAATAACAAAACATCGTTTGTGTTTACGTGGTATCTATAAGAACCAGGGATAAAGTTATTAAAGGTTTTATACCACGACCGATTTCCATGGGATAAGAAATACTGGTGTTTATTCTATCTGAGGTTTATCCGAGGTTTGTAAAATACAATTTCCAATTTTATACCTGGTATAGCGTTATACGAGGTTTATCTAATGATTGTAAAAGTGGCCCTTAGTGGGTTACCACAAATCCGAACAATAATAATAATAATAACAATAATAATAATAATAATATTAATAATAATAATAATAACATCAACCACCAAAATAATCACTCTCTCTTTCAACAACATTCTTACTAACCTCATACCATACAACAAATATTCCTCTCTTAACATTTTAAAGTGACCGATTTTCGGTAGCAAAATACCGCAACCGGACCACAATAATAGTTACGAAACAATCATCCTTAGCCACACATTCCTGTCTAAGCACACTTCTTTCGCCTCGGCCACATTCTTAATCGCATTCATACACGCTCTCCTTCTCTTCTCACTCGGAAACTTTCTCTCTTTTAGCACCTTATTATTATATTATTATTATTTATTTAATTTGTATGAAAGTACAATAGAACTTATTACAAATGGGTGGCAATGCAATAAAATAACAATACATATTAAATTGTTTACAGTTGTGGAGTTCGCAGACATGTTTTAAATGCACATAGTATAAAGCATTTATTCGATCAGCTAACAATTTAAGATTACCAAGCTACTAATATTTAAAGATTAATATAATTTAGCACCTTATCAATCACATCCATCCACTTACACACTGGACGGCCACGCAATCGAACACCCTCAATTTCACCAAGATATATACGCTTTACAAGACGTTCACTCTTCATTCTCTTCACTTGACCAAACCATCTCAACTGGCTCATTCCTACTCTCTTAACAACATTTTTCCTAACTATACATTCTTCATACACTAAATTATTCCTCACGAGATCTCGTGTTACATATCCACATACACCACGTATATACCTCATTTCCACGGTAGACACTCTCTTTTTATGCTTTCCTGTCCATGCCCAACATTCGCTTCCATACATCAAAGCAGGCACAGATAGACATTTAATATTGTGTTAAAATGAAAGCAGCATAAACTTTTTTAAACAACTAAATTGTAATAACGTTGTTGCAATAATTTTGATATGCCTCTTATTATTATTTAATTTTTAAAATATCATTTTTTAAATACCTAGCCACAACAAATTTGACCTATTAATAATTGAAATTTGTGTATTGAAAAAGCCACGTGGCTAGTACAAGTCTTGTTTTGAAAACGCTGTTTTGAAAGTGCCAAATTTCAATATTTAATTTCATTCTTATGGTTAAAGAACATTTTTTTCAAAATATTTATTTTAGTACAAACTGTGTTCTGCTTTAAAATAATATTTTCGAAAAAATATTCTTTATACAAAAGAGTGAAATTAAATATTGAAATTTCCAAATTTCCAAACAGCGTTTACAAAACAAGGCTTGTGGTACCAGCTAGTGTGATGACAAGGATTGTCAATGTGATAAACTATCGTCTATTTTTATCTATATAAATAATGTGATGGACAAACAGTTTTCCTATTGGCTATAAATGACGTGCTGTATGTAAATTGACGTCACAGGAGTGGGGGGTTGTTTTCATGACTACACGTGGTCATTGAATAGTGGACGTAACCATCAAACTGACGTTTAAAAAGTTAGGTTGTTTTTACCTTTGTCACCTTTGGATAAGGAAGGTATTGTCTTCGATCAAAAAATTCGATGATGAGTTTTTAATCAATAAACACGTTTTAGGGTCCCTAGTATACGATTTTACTACTTTTACGATGATGTCTGTATATGTGTGTGTATATGTTTGTATGTATATATATATATATATATATATATATATATATATATATATGTGTGTGTGTGTGTGTGTGTGTGTGTGTGTGTGTGTGTGTGTGTGTGTGTGTGTAACAAAAATTTCGTGTGCGATAACTCTAACACTACAATTTCAAAAATTATAATTCTTTCGTATTCTTCTTCGTTACATTCATATGAAGAGCTGATTAGATTTTGGTTACAATTGGTCTACCGGAAGTACTCTCAATTGAAAATTTTAACAATTGTTCTTGAAAAAACTAAGTTAAATATCATTTTTTCACATTTAATGTTATTATAAATATTAAAGAATATTTTATACTCTATACGATTTGACTTTATACTTAATATTAAATGGATATGGAGTTAAAAAATTATGTAGAAATTAATTTTCATATAGTAGCCATAGCTATGGAAACAGCTACTATATTAAGAAAATTTTGATTGAAAGATGTCAGTGTCAAGTGAAATTAACATAGTGTGTTTGTCTTATAATTTTACTGGAAATATAGGATCTTTTGCTATAAATTTTCTATATGGAATTTGCATAAATACATGCAACTGCCGGAAGGTAAAGTACAAGAAATTAGCAAGGAACTTTCTGTATGAAATTTGAACAAAATACATAGAACTGACGGAAGGTAATGTGCCGGCCACATCAGATTTTTTTTTATTGATAAGAAAAAAATCGGCTCATCGACTGAAGTTATATAGGATATTTTTTTCCACCGCAGATGATCTAGATTTTTTCTAAGTACGCCTCTGTGTATCTAAGCAGGACATTAGAAGAAACTTTTTAATCCAGACCTTATTTTCCATAAAAGGTAGGTATTACATATATAGTATCATCGCATAATCTTGCTTGTATGTATGTATATATGTCTTGAAGAATATTATATATTTATCTGGTATGTTATAGATATAAAAATGATAAAAATAAAATACAGGTGTTTAAAAATTAAACATGTTTGGTATTATCGTACAATATATTACTAATATTATTATTTTAAAACATTGCAATTTTATGATACAGTCGGTAACTATTTGACATAACATCAGAACGTATTTTTTGCTGTGACAAAATTTACCCCTGTGGTGCATTCTCTACGCCAGCAATGAGTGCCCGTGTGGCGACGCCTGGTAAACACCCGCACAGTACAAATATGTCATCACCGTTACCGATATCTACGTATAAACCATATTGGCATACCCAGCCTCAGGGGCGTCACTAGGTAGTTTTACAGGGAGGGCGCAACAGGGCGCACCTTTAGAACGAAATAATTTTTGACAGTCTGATTCTGCATTTAAATTTTTTCATGTTCAAAACATAAAAATATTTCTTTTGGAAGATTTTCAGATGTAATGAAGCGAACACAAATACTTATCTGTTCTTCTGCAGTGATGTCCCGAGAATCATCTACTATTATTGCAAAATAATCACTATTATTAATTTCCGGAGTTATTTTGCGTATTATACATTTTGCACTACTCTCTATAACATGATTTTGTGACGTAGTGAACAATAATGTGCATTTTTAGGTACATTGTAATTCTGGAGAAAAGGATCAATTTTTTTCATAACTAGAGTCTATAAAATTGGTGTTATTTGTTGAATTTTTTGTTTCATTATGTCCTTGCAATGGGATAGCCTTAAATAATTTCGTCTCTTTTATAGCCTGAATGGTGCATCATTTTGATTTCTTATGGTACCTTTCTTAAGAGGAAAGGTTACCCCTGTACTAAAATATGAAGCGAAAATTCAATTAATTGTTTCGAACTCTTAACATTTTAAAAAACTCAACACACGACCGCATACTTCCGATATTAACCTGAATTAAAAAAAATATTGAAATCTATTAGTATTTGACTTTGATTTTAATGGCAAAACGAGAAAAGTCCAGTATTAATAGATTTCAATAATTTTTATTTTAAACTGCAAGTTAGTATCGGAAGGATGCTTGTCGTGTGTTGAATTTTTTAATGCGTTAATAGTTCTAATACAGGACTAATTTATTTGAATTTTCGCTTCATATTTTAGAGCAGCGGTAACCTTTCCTCTTCGGCTAAAGTTGTAGGTACATAATCGTCTCGCTGCTTATTGCAGATAAATAAGTGCATAATAATTTATTTAAATAAAAACACGGAAAGGGGGCGCAAAATTAAACAGGGAGGGAGCAAGCCCCCTCATAAATGGTCTATCGACGCCACTGCCCAGCCTTTTGATTGTAAATATAGCTTGATCCATGTAAATTCAAGTAAAGTTAAGAGTTGTATTCATAAGTGAAATGTATTCTACAACTTCTTTGCTTTCATTTAATATGTCAAAAGTTATAAATGACGACCTTACAGATTACATGAGTGAAAGTAGATTTCTATATAATTTTTAATCTATTAACAATTGATGCATATATACAGGATATATTTCTATGCCAAGGACGATAGTTATACAAGAGGAATACTATTTTCAACGCAAAAAGTTTAGCAATGATTATACATTATGGAAAATTATTATAATCCATGAAAAAATATGCAAAGAGCAAATAACATAGTAATAAAAAAGAAGTATGACTATAAAATTTATAATAAAATAACGCTAATCTGTAAACAGGAAAATAATATTTCGATTTTAATAGTTCACGGTCTGAAACGAAAGGTTTATTTATATTATCACAAAATTATCTTGAAATATATCACTGTTAATGAGGCATACAATAAGTAAAGAATTAGAAAAAGTTGTTAAGATTTCAGCGTCTGCTGAATCAATCTAAGATAGTGGCCTATTCAGAGAAATACAGTCATAAAGGTTGCTATGCATATAAAGATTATCATAAAGACATTTGTAACAATCTTTATGAATTTGTTAATTCAGAACCTACGTCGGTATTATTAACAATCTTTACAAAATAATACTTGTGAATGAACCAGATTATTTGACAACAGCTAACTTCATTATACATATATGAACCTAATTTAACCTTAATCTTATCTGTCAATGCTTTATTTTTTTTAAATAATGAATTGCTAATTATATTTAGTACGCAAACGTTTTCCCAAAACAACTAAAGAACAATATGATATTTATGTCATATTTGGAAACTTCTACATTATTTAGAACGGCTTTGTTAATTCCTACAAATGACCTCAACGTGCTTGAAAATTTATGTGAAGATTTATTTTTTTTATTTTGACTTAATATGTAAGAGAAACATCATACATCACAAAGAGTTTTCAAGAATACCACAGAATCCCAATAGTAACTTTCTTCCACCACAGTCTTTATCGTTCTTATGATCTTTATTCAAGTCGCAGCAGAATCTATAAGTATAATAAACTGCATCATGCTGAAATATAAAAACACCAATATTTGGCAGAAAGGTCAATATTAATAATATTTGATTGATATAATAACCTGTCACATGTTAAATAACAACGTGATAACAACCATAAATACATAGTTTTAGAAGTCGTTGTGATAAAGACTGTCAAAATGCTTACCAATTGTTGACAGTAACCACTTTCAGTACTGAGAATACCAAATTCGATTTTAACAATCTTTATAGTACATAAAAACCATAAAGACCATAACGACTACACAAATTTTGAGTTCTGAATAGGCCCCATAGTCACTGAAAAGAGACGGCAGTTACTGATAACATTGAATCGCTTCTGTTTACTAACTGGACTCAGCCAGCTTCTCAAAAATGACCGAAAAGTAGAGTAAGATGCTGAAATCTTGTGAAACAACCGAGAATTCGCTATTTTACTTTTGCTATACAATAAGCTTCTTGGTGGCCTTCGTGGTGCACTCGGCCACGCAACTGTAGTGCCCTATTTATCAGAAGATACTGAAAAGCACTCTAAACTGTACATAAAACGATTTTGCCAGAAAACTGCTTCTGAAGCGATTTGGAGATATGTCATGAACAGTTTTTACATCGGATTTGAATGTTTCACGGTCTGAAACGAAAGTTTTGCATGTACTTCAGGGGACACAAATTTTCCTGAAATTTGATAGAACATAGCGTGATTGTCTGACATTATTTTAATTGCTGTTCATTTGATACTTTTATTTAGTTTAGTTCTTCAAGGAAAAATATAATAAATAATTACGTTTAATGTTTCGTTTTTCCGATATCAAACTGCCAAGATAAATGTTACAAATTTTTTTTTATTACGCGAATTTTAAAGTTTGAAACCCCATCTAATGCTTTTGGAATGACAAATTGTATTAATATTATTTCACAACTCAGATTGGTCATTTCTGAAAATTATTATACCCACAGATGGATCAAGTTTCAACTTATGTGGGACCTAACAGAATTTCTCCGTTATTTTTGCCGGTTTACGGTTTTCGATTCAGCTCCGGTTCGAAGTCCTGGTTTAATGAAAGGTCTCGTGGAATAGACTATAGGTAGAAATTATGAAAGTCCATGAACTCCCATATTTTTAAAATTCAATGACAAGTTATTTGAATTGGTTGTGAAATGTTGGTTAATAGAACATTTCAAATGTTCGCAGGAAAATTCTTCACCAGTTTCATGACTTTGCAGTCGGAGCTTTTTTGCTACATCAGTCACTCGTCCAAACTTTTTGCGTCGTTTCGTGGTTTTATGAATTGTGTAATTCAGTGGTTAATTTTTAGTAAATGGTTAAAATTGTATCCAATTCTTTGTTATATTGTCAACATAGGTACTTAATTGGTTAAATTTTTAACCAGTTGCTAAAAATTAATTATTGAGTTACGGAATCTCATCAGATAGCCACTGACACCGCTCTTAGCTTAACAAATTTCTGTTCAGTACGAGTACTGAACAGAAATCGGCTGACCAAGTTATAATTTGCGCATATCGCTGTCGAACATTCATCTTTTCATACCCTGACGCTTGGACCGTCATCCTTTTTAGATCTTGTCTTACAATTTCTGAGGCCTGTATCTTAGGATTGTTACCGTTTCGCCTCCTTTACACATACTATTTAAAAGCGCCCACCTTCAATCTATAAGTACCAATCATCTCATTTTGCTAGAAAATGGACATTCATTATTTTTTCCCCAACTCTTAAATTTGTTTAATTAAATTTTTGATTTAAAATAATTTAAGAACGTGCTGTGCTCGGTGTACCGCCCTTTACGTATCTACCGCCGGGGGCTTTAGACCCCACCCCCCCCCCCTTAAGCTGGCACTGAATAGAAGGAGATTGGCACCTCTCAAAATGGGTAATATGCCGTGATGATATATTTATTTTATAATGTCCGAGTTAATAGTATACAGAACTATGTGAAGCAAATTTTTCTAGGTCATTGTAAACCACTTTTTCAATTCCTATGGCTATTGCATTACTTAGGAATAGTTCGTTGACATATTGCGAATTATAATTTATGCTGATTTGGTTTACTTATCTTTTAATCTAATTTTTTGTCATTTTTAACAAGATACTTGTTTTTAACTTCTACCTGTCAAAAATATTGTTTTTCCAATGTTTATCCATTTTTTTGTATGAATAAACAACACCAGTGACTTGAAACACAAAAATTATTGTTAATTGTTTAGTTGCCATAGTTATTCATTGAAGTGTTGACACGGCTCTTAGGTACTATACAATAAAACTTATAAAATTGATTATGTGTCCTTCACGGTCGCAGATATTTTTACAATGCGTTTGAAAGTTGCAAGAAAATCCTTCGAAATGGGCGAAAAAAGATATCAAATATTGAACTACATTATAAGTATTTTTAGATTTGTTGTGTAATTCTGGCAAAAAACATATTAGTTAAATTTTAATTAAGAAAGTATTACTTGAATCTGTGCTAATTTATTTGCATATGTACACGAGGACTTTCTCATATTGAAAGTGATATGTAATTCATTTTCTGTAACAATAATTGTGTCTCAATAAATGGAGCATGAAATTATAAGTATTTATTATTCCCTTGAAATATGCACTGTTTTCAAACATAGATCTACGCAATAAATCTTTGTATCTACTCGAATAGATCTACATATACAGGGTGTTATGTACATAATATGCCGTAGTTCATGGTATGATACAGGGAACTGAAAGAAGTTGTAATCTGAAATATATTCTGCATAATCTGTCAAGTTGTGGGACTGTAAAGCCGACCAATTACGAACCAGCTTCTTAATAAATTAATAAATAATAAAAAAAATCTGGTGTGGTCAACACAATAGCTCCTGCTATTTACAGACCAAGTCACAAAAAAGATTATCCTTATTTTTGGATTAGCGAATTTTACTCTAATTTTGACAGTTTATTTCTTAAAATATAATCTAATCTAATCCAAGTAACTACCTTTTTTAAACCCCTCAACAGGATTAAATCCCAATTACAGAGTGGGTTCACATTCACATACATCCATGCCTTAGTGGAATTCGAACCCAGATCCCCGAGGGCACTCATGACATGAGGCGTTGCTCTAACCATTGACCCACCATAATAAAATGAAGATTAAATTTTAAATACCGGGATAGAATAGAATTCACTAATCAAAAAATGAGGATTAGCTTAAACATTTTTGTCAATCGTTAATTTTTATGTGACAAGGCGAGGGTAAGCACAATAACAGATAAATAACTTTTTATAAACTCTTCTAAATTATAGTTTCAATATTCATATTTTAACTCTGTTTATCTGTTTAAGTTATAAATGTCAAAATTCAGTTTAGAAATTCTTATCGTATTATGATAGTCATGACATTTATTTGTTGATAATTAAGTCTAGAAATTATTGTGTATACGAACGTGACTTTAGAATGACCTCGCCTATGCACCCCATACCCCTAAGATAATCCTATCCTGGAGATACCGTTTTTGTTTTAAGGCAGTCGGTATTAGTTAGCCATGGGATAAACATGGGAGAGTTTTAGTTTGGGGCGACGCTCGTCCGCTGTGTTACAGAATGTAACAGTTTTGTTAGTTATGTTAGGCTTAGTGTTAATTAATATAATAATAATGTAACCGTGTAAATAAAAGTATTAGTTATAGTTTGTAAACAACAAGTTGTGTTCATGTCCGTAGTGTTCATCAGTGTAAAGTGTAAAAAGTGTAAGTGTCTGTGTGTTCGTTCCTTATCACAAGCCGTGGACGCCAGTCATCCGAGGCGTCCACCAGTCATCAAAGTAGTATCATCATCAGTCAGCTTAGAAGACCCCCCTCGTGTTACAGTGGTGCAGTCGGTAGAATTGCCATCAGCATCAGAGACCCCCCTCGTGTTACATTTATTATTCTTTTATTTTATTGTTCTATTTACTTTTTTCTTTTAAAAACGTTACTAATATTATTTTGAAATGATTAGTTCTTTGATAGTGACATGTATCTGTCAGTTACATACATATGAATAACTGTGTTTTGTTTAAAGCGCATAGGCTCTGGGATTTAAATTATAGATAATTTTATAAAATTACCCATAAAATTTATAGAAAAAGTATTAATGAAAATCTATAGAAAAATTTATAATCTTTAATTTTCATAATAACATTAATCTCGAAAACATTTAAAGGTATTTTTCGAAGAAAAACTATCTTGAGCTTCTAGTAAAGCGACATTTCCGGTTATCTGATTTTCACCAAAATCTAATGGGCTCTTGCCATTACAGAAAAAGGTCGAAATACAAATTTTCAAAATTTTCTGAATGATATTATTTGAGTTAGTGTGGAGGATCTATACATACATAGACACACACACACGCACGCACGCAAGCACGTACGCACGCACGCACGCACGCACACACGCACGAATGCACGCACACACACACACACACACACACACACACACACACACACACACACACACACACACACACACACACGCACACACAGACATTATCGTAAAAATGTTAAAATCTCTGCACCTCCCTTACCAAGGGTAGCGGGAGGAAAAATAAGATTTAAAAATTATCTTGACATATTAAAAAAATTTAGTTGTCATTTTTAAAGTAATAATCTTTGTTTTTATTACCGTCTCGCCTCCTGAACTGTATTAAGAAAATTCTGATTGACAGATGTCAGATGGGCCATTTTAAAATGGTTGAAGTAAAACTATGATATTTTGATATCATCGTGAAGCTTATTTTATATACATTCAGAAAAAATATATAAAAATACAGATTCCCTATGGTATGCTAGATTTAAAGTTGTACCCATGTCCTCTAAAACCGGAAGTGATACAAAATTCCTACTTGTCTTCTTATGAGCCTCTTTGTCTAGTTTAAGTTTGCTTATTAACATTTCCTTGTATCTCTTAAGATAAACGAAATATTCTTAGTGCCGGACTTACGACAAACACCCTGTATAAAGACAGAAATCATATAATGCTTAATCGTTGTTATGTTTATAAAAGTGACAAATACGAACAGATCAGGGTGTAAGTTTTGGCGTTAAGTTATGTTTTGGTTTGTTTAAAAAAATATTAAATATATTTCGGTCTTTGTGAGTTTAGATAAATCCACAACGCGTTGTTGCTGTTTTTGATGTTCGCTTCGATCATGAACCCTGTCACAAGCATTTTCATTTTGATTGGATATTGAAGCAACTTTGATAACTTTCAAAGCCCGTGACTTGACGCATAATAATGGTACAGATATATCAACATTACCGAAATCTGCAAATAAAAACAACTACCTACGAACCTATCCAACGATGTATTTATCATTTATCTATCTATTTATCTATCGTACATGTCTTGCAGAGTTCGTTTGTCAATCATTTTCTTATTGGAAATGGAAAATATATAGTTTGTACGTAAACCGGTTGCGATGTCTACATGTACACACATTGTGTCGTGCATGTAGTTGGTCTAGGAGCGATTAGAGCTGTTCTATTTGGGTGCATTGACATCTACTTGATGCTAGGAGACTAGGCAAGGTACTAGCGAAGCTAGCTACTGCTTAGACAAGCCATAGATGCTATAGCAATCGAGTAAGAAATGTTTGATTGATGTATTAGCATATTGTTTGTGTTTACGAATTGAATTTTTGATCGTAGATAACTCAAAAATAGCAAAACTAGACATACAACATTTGTTGCTTAATTTTTTGAGTCATAGATGTATTAGATAATATATATAGTTTTATTATGGAAAATACCTAATGATATTTAAAAGTATTCGCGTTTCTGCAAACTAATAAAAAGTTGTATTAGATATAAATAAATATATTTTACTTATTTTATTTCATATTTTGATGTAGGAAAAATACTTGATTAAAAAAAATAATGACATTGACATAAAATATCGATAAAGGTGACATTTATAAAAAAATTGTATTATAAATAAATAAACATTAATATAATAAAAACCAATGCCAACATTTGTTAATTTTGGGAAAGAGTAATTTAAAATCTTTGACACTAAACATCTTCAAGGCTTTACTGACGTCTTCATTTGTTATTATTACAATAATTATTTGTTTATTTTATGACATGACAATGGTTTGGATTTTTATAAAACTATTTCTTTAAATATACGTGAATTTTATGCGTAAGTGTGATTCTGTTAAAGTATATTTAAAAAGCTGCAAGTGAAAATATCCAAATATTATTCGATTTAATAATAATGTCTCCAATATTAATTGTCCTTATTATTAGCATACTATTAATATGCAGCAACAATTTTTATATTTTGTCAGACTTTTGTTGTTTTGTCTATACAGGGTGTTCATTTTAAAAGGGCTACCATTGCTATCTCGAGAATTCCTATTCCTATTTCACAAGACAAATTTAAAAAAAAATACGGGACTTAACTTTTAAATTTTAAATGAGATCATATATTTTTTTATTTGCTCATTCGTTAGAGAATTTAATTTTGAATTCAGTGATATAATGATTTTTTTGAGAAAAGCGCATGTAAAGTTTCATATTAATTTAATTAAAATATGGCTATAATAAGAGTGTCATGAATGGAAAAAACGAATACGTGTTAAATTTTTTTAACATAGAATTAGATTGCTATGAAAGAAATACATGAATATTTTGTTTACGTTGACATTTATGATCACTTACAAAAACAAAACATTCACTTCTTTAGGTCAGGGCATTCCAATTCTATGTAATAAAAATAACATGTAGTCATTTTTTCCATTCGTGGCACTCTTATTATAGCTATATTTTAATCAAATTAGTATAAAACTTTACATGCATTTTTCTCAAAAAAAATCGTTATTTAAAGGGTATAAAAATATGATATCACTGAAACAAATGAGCCAATAACAAATATATATGTTCTCATTTAAAATTAAAAATTTATGTCCCATATTTTAAGAAGCACTGGAACAAAAAAATAATTTTTCTTTTATTTAAATTTCGCCATTTAACCATCTTTGTAGCTCTTATACTTCTCGAGATAGCAATGGTGGTCCATTTAAAATGAATACTCTGTATATATATATATATATATATATATATATATATATATATATATATATATATATATATATATATACTGGGTGTCTACTTTTTTATGGACTATAGGAAATGGTAATAGCACAATGGTAAATTAAAGTGTAAACACAAAAAAATGTTCAGAATTAAATACTGCATCAAATGAGCCTAAATTTATTGATATAATACGTTTTTGCAAGATATAAAGATAAAATAAAATATGCGTCTTTAAGCTTTTTACAGAGCACCATAAAATTAAAATAGTTGAAATGTTTAAATTTGAGTTTTTTTATGCGATTGTAAATGTATCAATGTTTACTAATAAATGAATTATCGAATTCAATAATTATTAAAACTTTATGACAGATGCCATCTGCCAAACTCACGCTATACAATATAGGGGATTCCACCATTTTTTTAAAATTTCATCAGAAAGTATAAGTAAATCTAAGACTATTAGTGAAAATCCGGTGAAAAAATTCCTATTAATAAGCGAGTTATGGTCCCCCGAAGTTTGAAAATATAGATGTGACGTCACGAATATAAGTTTTTATATAAAACTGTTCTTCGTAAATCCAAAATGTTTTTGAAATGTATGCTATTTTTAAATTATATTTATAAAAAACAAATTAATATTATGACACTGTGCATGTCTACATGCTTTATAATTGCAAGTGTATCAAAATTATTAAGTTTAATGCAAGAAATTTATATTCAAATAAAAACTGTTTGAGAATAGCAGTACTGGACTGAAAGCCACGTGTCCGCTTTTTGAATTTGACTAACTCCATTGGTGGTAAACTCCACCCCCTAACTCGGTATTCGTTATATATTTATAGGTGGTCTTTGAGTCGCCAATCAAAATAATTTAATCACCCCAATTCTGTAACAAAGTTGCTAACTCTTAGCAACATTGCTATAGCAAATAACAAATAATAATTGCAAACACTGAAGAAAATATGAAAATAGCAGGCTTTACATTTGTTTTTATTGGCTATTTTTTTAGCAATGTTGCTAAGACTTAGTAATTTTCTTACAGAATAGGGGTGAATTTATGGAATGCATATGAGTGACGAGCTGCTAAAACAAAAACCTCCTTATTTTATTTCTTTATTAATATTCATTATTAAGCATATACTTTCACTATTTTTTACTAATTTTACTTAATTCGATTGAGCTGTAATCCCCTATTGTTTAAAATTGCTGTTGATCATGGCATTCTGCAAATCTCTAAAAACTATTACTTTTATTTTGCCTGTCTTTCGCGACGCATGTAAACAATAATTTTAGAGTTAAGTTTTCTGAACTTTATTGGTATTTACACTTTTCTTATAACCTTAATAGCACAGAATTTACAGCAATATGAAATATTGTATTTCCTCTGGTCCACAAAACAGTAAATATCCGGTGCCTATATATTTTTTACCGATTACACAAATTTCAAATTAATCAAAAATGATATTAGTTGTTTTGGTATGCATCTTATGCTAAAATAAAAAAAAAATAAGAAAAGAAAAACCTGCTTACTTTCATAATCTTTTTCCTGTTAGGCATATTGTCTATGTCACTGTATCCTTTCCTACGTCACTAAAGAAACACAAAACTTGAGAATTGCGCACAAATCGTTACTTTACTCATGACGAAAATTAGTTTGTATGTTTGTAAACACCTGTATGTACGAAAGCTCGCTGTAAGAGCTTTGTAAGAGCTTAACGTATAGTGTGACAGCCTAAAGCTCTGCAGACACTATCCCAGTGAGAGAACTTGTAGGGCAATTATTGTAATTGTTTAAACGATAGGATATTGTGGGTCGGATTAGAATACTATATGAGATGGATTTCCTAAGAAGAAATTAAGAAGATATTTGTAATTGTTGAAACGTAAAAATATTCAAATAACATGTGTCACGTGAGATTTCGGATAATCTTTGAATCATGTAAACAAGAAGATTAAGTTTTGGTCCTACCCAGCATTAAGTTATTCCCACTATGCCCGAACAACAACGCAGTGCTTGGAGGCAAAAATAACAATTGTAACCCGCGAAATAATATTCCTAACGTAATAAATACTCGTATGTATAACAATCTGTAGGAGCCCCAAAATGAAAACAAGACTCAAGATTTTTCAAAAAGCATTCAAAATATATTTTATGTCTCACTAAAGTATTATGAACTGTTTATTGCTAGGATACGGTGTATATAAACATATCTATAACAACCGGGGCATAATGGGAGGGAATAATATTTCATTATGCCCTCATTATAGTTCGATCATCGTTTATGGACTTTAAATTAAAAATAATATGAACGGTATATAATGAATTTATTTTCTTTTTAATTATAATTCATTACAATAATAATAAGGATTGATTACAACAATTAATACATTAATTGATTACAACAATAAATATAAGAAAACAGCTTTGAAACACAGAAATCAATTTTAATTTAATTATAATACTTAAAATTGATTATCAAAAAAACCTTAAAAAGTTACTTTCACCACACATGAAATAAGTCCGTCGAATTGCAGACTGTAATGTTTCGCATTCATTTTTGACAGATGACGGATCACTAATTTTTTTGGGGACAGTATTTATCCACGTTTGAATTCATTTTTGATATTATTTACCGTCACATGTGACACATCCAAAGCCGTACAAGCTCTCTAAAATGTAATAATATTCAAAAATAAGTTCATAAGAAATAAAGAACTGAGATCTGTCATGTGAAAACGAACCTCAAAATATAATACATCTTCTACAGACGTGAATGGAATAATTAGGGGAACATTTATGCGTTTCTATTCCTCAAAGTATGCAGAAGCATTCAAAATAATTTCTTTACATCGTTTCGATAAAATATCTTCCAAAATTCACCCATTCCATCATCTCCAACGATATATAACGTTGATGTTTTAAAAATAAATAAATATTGATAATAAACAAAACAATGAAACAACATCCTTAGAAAAGCCAAAGCTTAAGCATTATTGTAATCAAAATTATTATAAATGAAAACTTATTTCACATATTCTAGTGAGACAAATAATCTTGTATGCACCACGAGCGTTATTAGATGATAATGCCCTACGGACGACATCTATCCCTCGGGCCAAAGGCCCTGGGGCTAGATCCTCGTCGCCCTCCTAGCATTATCATCATCGTAACGCCCTTGGTACATAAAATACTATTAAAATTAAAACTCGCTAAAGACGCATTATTACTGGAAATTGTACTAATGTTTAAGCTTGAATTATTATTTATTACAATATGACAAATGTCACTAATTCTATCATATCATATAACCTGTTTAGAGCTCTTTAAAATAGTACTGACATGTCTACATTGGTTATTATTACAATTAATTTTTTGTTTGAGGTATGGTGTGACATTGGTGTAATGGATGCCGATTTTTATAGTTTCGTTGTTCTTGCATTAAATCACAAATACAGGTTGGTGCCTAGAATTTTTTTTTTGTCGAATAAAATAAAAAGTATTGCTTATAGACAAAATTTATTTTTGCGTAATAAACAACCATTTCAAATTTAAATCATAGTTTTAAACAAGACATCTTGAAGGTGGTAGCCACCGTTTTCTATTTTTTTTAAATATTTCCATTTTTAAATGGCACTAAATTAATCCCTGTGGTGCACTCTCCACGCCAGCAATGAGTGCCCGTGAGGTGACGCCTGGTAAGCGCCCGCACGGTGCAAATATTTCATCATTACCGATATCTGTGTACAGAGCAGATTGGCACACCCAACAATGGGTAATATGCCGTGATGATATATTTATTTATTTATTTGTTATGAAAATATAAATAGAAAAATTATATATAGTTCCAAGTATTCATTTGTTAGCATGTAATTTGTTAATTATTATTTTAACTATTATTCTAATATACTTTACATACAAATATGTACTTTGTTTTTCCCCATATTATTATATAATAAGTATTCAAAGTAATTTTAAAGAAAAAACAGCACAGTTCTTTTTTTGCAAATTATGTAAATAACATTTAATATTGCTGAGTAATATAATGTATTCACATGTCACTCAACATCAATTAAACCCATTTTGTATCACGTTTACGGTTTGTGAATTTTGACGAAGCATTTTAACACGCTCTGTGATTTATGTCGTCGTATTCTAATATCTTGCCGAGATTCGAGATTTCGTCGGCATTCATGATAACTGACAAAGCGACATACAAAAATAGCATTTTTTGCACGATCGGGTTATTTTTTATATTTACCGATAGTGTTTCCAAGACAGTAGGTCTTATTTACAAATTACTGAACGGTAAGTGATGTGACTCACGTCGGTAAGTGATGTGCTTCACTTACCGTTCAGGAGGCGAGACGGTAAATAAATAAAAACAAAAATCAAAGCTTACTTCAAAAATGACAAATAAAAAATAATAATTTTCAAATCTTATTTTTCTTTTAAATTTTGTGCGTCCATCGTACAAAAAATAATATAAGCATCACGAACGTTAAGAAATTACCGATCTCAGACAAAATTGGGACCTTCGCTTCGCTCAGTCCCCAAACATTGTCTTCGATCGGTAAACTGTCCTTACCGTTCTTAATACTTACTATACTATATGTTTATGAACAAATATTTTAACAAAAAAATTTAAAATCAAAACAACTATAACTTATAAATCAAATAATACCATTAAATGGTTACCAGATAATCCTAGAGATAAAATAGTTACTAATAAAAAATCCGGTAATTATAAAATAAGTTGTAATGATTGTAATAAAGTTTACATCGGTCAACCTAAAAGACAAACTGACACTTGGTGTAAAGAAAAGTTTTATCATCTAAAAAGAGGTAATCCAGAAAAATCTAGCGTAGCTCAACATATATTCATTAATAATCACAAAGTTAACAATTCTAATATAAACTTTTAAAACATATTAATATGATAGATAGTTAGATGCATACGAGAGTTTAATAATAAATAAATATAAAAATAATTTGATGAACGCCGATCTCGGTTCCATACCATACTCAAAACTTTTCGATTTAACACAAAGTTAAATGTTATTGTACAATTTTAATGACTTATTATTATTTGACGTTTGCCTTCCTCAAAGTATACAGAAACATTCAAAATAAATTCTTTACACCGTTTCGACAAAATATCTTCCGAAACATTAAATTTACCCATACCACCATCTCCAACGATTTAAAACGTTGGGGTTTAGAAATAAATAAATGTTGATAATAAACAAAACAATTAAACAACATCCTTAGCAACGTCAAAGCTTAAGCATTATTGTAATCAAAATTATTATAAATGAAAACTTATTTCACATAATCTAGTGAGACATAAAATCTTGTATGCACCACGAGCGTTACTAGATAATAATGCCCAGCGGGCGATATCTATCCCTCGGGCCGAAGGCCCTCGGGCTAGATTCTCGTCGCCCTCCTGTCATTCTCATCATAGTAACGAGTAACGACCTTCGTACATAAAATACTATTTATTTAAATAATATGAAAATAAAATTACAAACAAATATTTAGTAATTAGAAATTGTTACTACTGTTTTATAAATTATTATTTAATGGGGCCGGTGATGCAAATTTGTATTATTTTTTACTGGTATTGGATATCGATAAAAACATCGATACTTAAAAGTAGAATCGCTAAGATTATCTCAAGTTTATAGGTAATCATTCACCTGTGACTCCCGTCCCTATATAATCCCTGTTCTCTCCCTTTTTTTCAGGGTTGTTAGGACCTCTGGCACGGTTGACATATTGAGTAATCTTGACTTCTCTGTTTAACTTTCCCTTGTTGTACTACTGATGATGAGAACTTAGTTCTCGAAATACGTATTTAGTCTTTATTAAAATTAATTTTAAGGTTAAGGAGTAATTTTATTAGTTTTAGTTATATTAACCTCCATCTATTATTATTATTATTATTCTTAAGGGATAATCATAACTTGCTTTGAACTCAGCGTTTCCAAATGTTATTCATTTACACTAATAATGTAAGAATAAGCTACTTGGTATGCTGAATCTCATATCGTCATTAATATTACAAAATGACGTAACTCATAAAATGCGAAAAATGAGATACTTCATCCATTTGGATGAACTGACCAGCTTCACAATTTCTCGAAGTGACCTATCTCAATTCCCAATCTTGTCAGTCTAAATTAATAACCATCTAATGAAAATTTTGTATAAATATTCATACTATCAAAAAATATTTATATGTTACTTAAAATAATTTTTAAACAGTCAAATTATTTGAGACAAATAACCATGAATAAATTGATAAAATTGTTAGAATTATTGTCTATTCTCGGTGAGACAATCTGTTATTATTAACAGATTAACTAATATTGATAGACTGTAGAAGAATAATATAATATAAAATGAGATAAATTTGGGACCAACCTCGCCTACCGTCAATCAATTTGACCAACAGAGGCATTGCAGATCTCAGCATCTCAAGAAATCAGCTACCACTGCTACCACCAACGGTTACTGGAACAAATTTCAGTTATTTTACTATTTAGCCCACTGAAAACCACCACACATAAAAATTCATATCACGATAGTTAGTTTGACACTAAAACCAATAAATACACACGATTCTAACGCCCCGACAAAAGATTTTCACGAGATTTGTATTTATTACAAACAGACCATATTCTCATTTGCAGGTAACAAATATACTGAAAAAGAAAGCAGTAATAAACAAAAAACATCTGTGTTAATATTAGCTCGAACTTGTCTGTTAGAGTCGATCTGTAATTTCATTGGTCGCCACGATATTTAAATAAAAATAAAAATGAATTATTTATTCACTTAACTAATGTAGAATAACAAAGAAATTATTGTTATTAAAAAATAAAAAATTCGTGCGAACCAGTGGCACTAAAAATATGAACTTTATGCACCAAGCCTTTAATTTTGCGGATTTTAAAATAAATGTCTGACTTGTGATAAAGTTATCATGTATATCATTTAATTGTTTCCTAAATTATTGAAACAACCAGTATGGCAAGGGTTAAAGAAATTCAAAAATACTTTTAGAGTTTTACAAAACACAATGACAAAAACGGAAAGAGAGTATAATCCCCCAAATGTTACAGACTAGAATATTTCTGATAATCCGGGAAGTATATTTAACATCAGAGACGAATGAGACAAGGTATTAAAAAAACTACGTCATTTTGAAAATAACGGTCCCCTATCAGTATTGTAAAATTAGATTTATTATCTTTATATACATAATTCCTTATGTCAACATTTGAATAGAAAAAATATTTATATTTGATGAAGAGGTCTTAACTTTTTCTAAAATTTTTGTTACATTCGTATACGTTAAGTATGATATTATGTTATAAAAAAGCTGGGGTGGCCAACACAATACCTCCTGCCATTTACAGCCCGAGTCACAAAAAAGATTAAGTTAATCCTTATTTTTGGATTACTTTAATTTTGACAGTTTATTTCTTAAAATATAGTCTAATCTAATCCAAGTAACTACTTTTTTTAAACCCATCAAAAGGATTAAATTCCTATTACAGAGCGTGTTCACATTCACACACATTCATGCCTTACTGAGATTCGAACTCAGAGCCCCGAGGGCACTCATGACATGAGGCGTTGCTCTAACCATTGAGCCACGGGAGCTATATAATAATATAAAGTTTAAATTTGAAATACTGGGATAAAATAGAATCTACTAATCCAAAAATGAGGATTGGCTTAAACGTTTTTGTGAATCGTTATTTTTATTAATCTAAATACATATCTATATATTTACTTATGCTAGAAACTGTATTGAATTCTTTTTCTATTGTTCTATTTACTTTTTTCTTTTTAAAATGTTACTAATATTATTTTGAAATGATTAGTTCTTTGATAGTGACATTTATCTGTTTAAAGCGTAGGCTCTGGGATTTAAATTATAGATAATTTTATAAATTTATCCATAAAATATATAGAAAAAGTATTAATGCCAATCTATAGAAAATTTAATAATCTCTAATTTATATAATAACATTAATCCCGAAAAAATAATATTTAAAGGTATTTTTCGAAGAAAAACTATTTTGAGCTTCTAGTAAAGTGCCATTTCTCGTTATCCGATTTTCACCAAAATCTAATGCGTTCTTTCCATTACAGAAAAAATACGAAATACAAGGTTTCAAAATTTTCTGAATGATAGTAATTGAGTTAGAGTGGAGGATCCACACATACACACACACACACACACACACACACACACACACTCACACACACATACACACACACACACACACACACACACACACACACACACACACACACACACACACACACACACACGCACATGCATGCATACATACATACATACATACATACATACACACATACACACACAGACATCATCGTGAAAATGTTAAAATTGGATTGTAAGGACCTTAAAACGTGGTCATTTACCAAAATCTCTATATGCGATTTTTAGCACGATCCATGTATCTCCCTTACCAAGGGTAGCGGGAGGTAAAAATATTTGGGGACAAAATCTCTAAGACATAATCATTATATTTGAATATTGTTGGAACTGACAATAGTGGAATATCTTTAAGTTTCTCGAAGAAACGACAATTTAAAATTGTCTGTCTACAAAAAAATCTACCACATTTAAAATAAAGATAACTGGCATGATTATAATTTATTTATTTATACAATCACTTAGACTTAGTACGTACATAAGCACATGTGTGTGTGTTTAGGAGATTGTGCGTGTGTTTTTAATGTAGTAGTAAAGTTCTACTGTACGTATATACACCCACCCACGCTTGTAGTTAATCTTGTTATGTTAATACGTCGGCAGAGCTGTGACGTCTTCTTTCTAAACGTTAACTTCCTTTTCCGACAAGGTCTCTTTCCTATGAGATGGGAATCGAACCTGGGCCTTCCACAAAAGTAGAACAATATACGGGATGAGGCTTAGAAAGTTCCTTTTTACCTCCAGCCATACCATAGCTAAGGTAGGCAATTCGGTCCAAAAATTCGATAGTGAGTTTTCAGTGAATTAGCACAAATTAGGGACCCCACAACACGTTTTTACTATTTCTACCTCCCGCTTCCCTTGGTAAGGGAGGTATAGGGATCGTGCTAAAAATCGCATATCGAGATTTTGATAAATGACCACGTCTTAAGGTCCCTAGAATGCAATTTTAACATTTTCACGACGATGCTGTGAATATGTGTATGTGTATGTTTATGTCTATATATATATATATATATATATATATATATATATATATATATATATATATATATATATATATATATATATATGTGTGTGTGTGTGTGTGTGTGTGTGTGTGAGTGAGTGTGTGTATCCTCCATTCTAACTCAAATACTATCATTCAGAAAATTTTGAAACCTTGTATTTCTACCTTATTCTAATATAAAAAGAAGCCATTAGATTTTGGTGTAAATCGGATAACCGGAAATGGTACTTTACTTGATGCTTAAAAAGTTTTTCTTAGAAAAATACATTTTTTTTTTCGAGATTTGTGTATAAAATTAAAGATTATTAAATTTTCTACAGGTTTGCATTAATACTTTTTCTATACATTTTATGGATAAATTTATAAAATTATCTATAATTTAAATCACGGATCCTACGCTTTAAACAAACACAACTCCTTGGTTACACAGTACATATCTCAAATGTATGTAACTGACAGATAAATGTCACTGTCAAAGAACTAATTTCAAATTAGTAATAGTAACGTTTTAAAAAGAAAATAGTAAATAGAACCATAGTTATACGGAATGGAACTTAATACAGTTTCCAGTATAACTAAATATGTAAGTACCTATATTTAAATTTTTTTTAAATTAAGTGGCGGGAGATGTTGTGTTGGACATATCAGATTTTTACAATGGTGTCTGTGTGCAACGATTTTTTCTGCCACGATAATTCTTATATCAAATTTTCAAAAAATTATATTGCCCGTATTTAAGCTTTCTGCTTTCATATAAAGAGTTGATTAGATTTTGGGTAAAATTGGACAACCGGAAGTAGTACTTTACTTGAAGCCCATAACAGTTTTTAATAAAAAAAACTATATCAAAATATAATCCAAAACTTTTAAATTTTAGTATTTAAGACTTTTATATCAAAGGGAACTGTATATTATATTTTGACTAAAATTGATGAACCGGAAGCGATACTTCACTTGAAGCTCTGAGCAGATTTTTGTGAAAAATATATTGATACACAATTCAAAACATTAATAAACCGGAAGTGGTACTTAAATGGAGCTCTTAACAGATTTTCAAGGAAAAATACAAGACAGACTTTTCTGTTTATTGGAACAACAAAGATTTTGTTTACCAACAATCAACCGGAAGTAATACTTAAAGCTCATTGCTATTTTATAAATTGGCGGGAGGTTATGTGCTGGCCACATCAGATTTTTTGAAGGCGAATAAAACAAAGCATCGTGAAGATTTTCACCGTTCTCTATGCATTGATGCAAGATGCAACCGATCTTTGAAGCTCCTCTCCATACGTTCCAACATTCAGGCTATTTCCTGCCGAATAAGATTCTTCAGCTGAAGCAGGGTTGCAGGGCTTTGAGATATCCCCATAAAAAATCACAAGGGGTTAAATCAGGCGAGCGTGTCGCTCACAGGATGTCACTAGATTCGAGATGAATCGTCACAACTCTTAGAGCCATATATTATTTTTCATGGGGATATCTCAAGGCAAATGTTTATTAATCAAAAAAGTTTAACACTTTTTTTTTGCACATGTTATTAAAAAAACTTGCCAGAACTCAGTTTCAAATTTTAACGCGTGCAAAAAAAGTGTCTTATAAAAACTCATTCTTTGATATGCTGGCTAAAGTTTAATGACAGTATTTTTATGTATAAGCATCTTCAAGAACAAACAATACTTGTTTGAATAATTGTTTATTAACATCATTCTTGTTAGTGATACCAAGAAATAATAATTAATCTGTAAATATCACAATAACAATCGTTAATTAAAGATGCTTCAATTATTAAATTATTTATTTGTAATTATCTTATTTTTTATATAATTATTTTTAGATTATTTCTGTTTTTTCAAAATATCAATTAATAATTTACTCATTATACTGTCACAAGTTTTTGTATAATTTTTTTTGAAATTTTTTCTTATTATTTTACATTTTTTGTTATATATTACATATGAAACAACTAATTATTTTAAAACTATGTTTATGCAAAAATTTCCGCTTAATTCATTTCTGACCTCAAAAATATATTTCCACCCCTAATTTCAAGGTTATGACCCTGTAAACACTCTTTACTAATTGCAAAATTTTCCAAATTCAATTATATTCATAAAAAACTTATACAAATTGTTCAACAACATTAAAATTTATCATATCTTTGTAGAATTTTACAAAGAATCCGAATAGGGCTGTTGCAAGAATTTTTATATGCCTTCTAAGTATTAAATTTAAAAAGATATTATTTAAATAGCCTCAAATTTGAAAATATCACCAAATATCCATTAGATATTTTACAATTAATTTTTAAAATTTGGATATTTTGAAAGTCACTTGATCTGAAACAGAATGTGACGTCACAACACATATATCTTCATCGGCTCCAATTGGTCCCTTATAGTGTCAATTCTTTGTGTTTTGTTACAAGTGTTATGATAAATATATTGTCAAAGTTGTCAAACAAGTATCAAATTTTTGAGTTTGGTTCGTGTTAGATAATACAAAATTCAATATAAAATGAGTAATTTACAGTATGGTATTGTGCCTCCTTGCAAAAATGCGCTAGGAACAAACCTACTATTGAATTTATAAATATGCCAAAAGATGCGAAGAAAAGAAAATTGTGACTGGAAGCAGTAGGTCGAAGAACTGATGGTTGGGTTTTTACATTTTATTTTAACTCTTTAACACAACTTATTTCGGCAATAGTAAAATAGTCGTTTTCTGATATAAATTCAGCCATTATCCAGCTTTGGATTTTCGGTAAACTGTCCGACTTAGCTTGAGTGTATTCTGTATTAGCCATTATTACTCATTTATAATGGAAAATGTCATCGTCAAATGTCAAATTAGAAATTTGTTGTTAACATGTGACAAACTATCGCCTACGTTTATTTATCTAAATAACAAAAATAAACGTAGGTGATGGAAAAACTGTTTTTCTATTGGCTGTGAATGACGTAATGTATGTGCTTCTACGACACAGGAGTGGGGGGTTGTTTTTCATGACTATTTTTGGCGCCAATATTCGTATTTAATTATTTACGAAAATAACAACAAATTATTAAAAAAATAATTATTAATAAGAAAAATATTGCATTAACTTTCATTTAAAATACTTTTTGAAAACTGTGAAATAGGATTGGTGTCCAAAAAAATTAATCCTTAAACATAGCTAAATTTAAGAATTTTTCATTATGGGAAATTTTTGAAATACGGCCCTGGTAAATCACTTATACAATTAAGATGCAGGTCGCATCAGTATCGTTAAGACAAATGATAATTAATACATACATACACACATACGTCAATTATATCCGGTTACGTTAATGTGTGTCATCGAATATACGAACCGACGCTATTATCTAATTTAATTTTTTTAAATTGTTGTTAATGATTTTGCATTTTAATGTAGTTAATTTTTATTAAAACATTAAATAATTTTAATTTTTATTGTAATAAAAAAATGCGGCCACCCTTCCGAGTTTTGACCGCAGTCACACAAGCTTGACATTAAATACGCGTCATATTAAATTATTATTTACTATACAGAGTGTCCCATTTAAGGTACGAATGTATTGGGATCTCGAGAACCGTAAGAGCTACGAGTTGGTTAAATTAGACAAAAGTTGCCCCATTAGGAGACCATTTCAATGGTATTTTGTTATTTGCGAAAAAATGCATAGGTTACTAGATATAGGCGAAAATGTAAATTTTGCAGTTTTTTATTTTTGCGAATAACTTCGAAGTGTGAAATTATACTGTATTTTGGTTTGCACATCTTTAGGGCACTTTTTTATGTTCTTTCGACTGGCGATACTCAATTTTTTTTATCAATGTTGGTTTTCGAGGATTGATGTCAAAGTTTTAATTTTTATATGGACGCCATATTGGAAAGTTACGCCATTGAAAAGAGTATTTTTTTAGTTTTACAATGATATAAAATAGTAATAATTTATTTTTATAATTAACAGAGAAATTAACAAAAAATGTTATTAATACTAAAATTTAATTGAAAAAAGTAAATCGAAGGCTGCTGTTTAAGAAAATAACTATTTAATAAACAAATAATGTTAAAAATACACCAATAATTTACAAAACTTTCCAATAAATTTTTTATTAACCCACCATTTCGTTCTACGCACTTCTGCGCCCTTCGTTCTGTTCCTTCTATAACTTTTCTCAGCATTCTTGGCCTAATTTGATTTAGAATTCTTACTGTGGCATTTCTTAATTCATTTTTCTTCTGATATTTCCGAATAAAAAGTTTATTTTTTAAGTATTGTACTGTAAATTTTAGTATTAATAACATTTTTTGTTAATTTCTCTGTTAATTATAAAAATAAATTATTACTATTTTATATCATTGTAAAGCTAAAAAAATACTCTTTTCAATGGCGTAACTTTCCAATATGGCGTCCATATAAAAATTAAAACTTTGACATCAATCCTCGAAAACCAACAATGATAAAAAAAATTGAGCATCGCCAGTCGAAAGCACATAAAAAAGTGCCCTAAAGATCTGCAAACCAAAATCCAGTATAATTTCACACTTCGAAGTTATTTGCAAAAATAAAAAAGTGCAAAATTTACATTTTCGCCTATATCTAGTGACCTATGCATTTTTTCGCAAATAACAAAATACCATTAAAATGGTCTCCTAATGGGGCAACTTTTGTCTAATTTAACCAACCTCGTAGCTCTTATGGTTCTCGAGATCCCAATGCATTCGTACCTTAAGTGGGACACGCTGTATATACGTTATACAATGCGCCTATAATATATACAAATATTTGTACATATATGTATCTGCAGATGTTTGATTATATAACATTACATTACCCAATAATGGGTAGACATAGGAAGTCGGCACATTTATTTTTGTAATGTACATATTGATTTAGGTATATACCTTATATTTAGGTTTTATTGTTATAATTGCAATAAAAATTTGAAAAATATGTAATTTTTTTGAAAAATGTTTCAGATAAAACCACCCTAAAATTTAATTTTGAGTAACTTTTTTCAAATAAACTTTTTTCTAAAGTTGACAATTTAGCCGTAAATCATATTTATTTATAATTTTGTCGCATAACTATATTACTATAGCCATCTTACAGCGAAATGCTGAACTGTTCTGCTATATGGCTATGATTTATTAAATAATATTTATATTATTACTTAAACATAGTTGAAATTGGATATACTTATGCAGAATTGTCCCAGGAATTCAAATATGGGCCCCAAACTTTATTGCAACCCCTATTTTTGGAGGTATGGTCTTTTAAATCAACAAAATATTTAATAATTTTGGCCATTTTTCAAAAATAATTAAGTAATGTTTGTATCAATTGTTAAAAATAATTGAAATTGGGTAAACTTACAAAAAAATATCCCAGGAATACAAATTTGAAGTCAAAAATAATGTGCAACCCTTAGTTTTAAGTATATCGACAAAAAAGTTACATATTTTTCTTACCTTTAGGTAAGGAATGTATTGTCTTGGTCAAAAAAATCGGTGGTGGGTTTTTGATGAATAAGCACGTTTTAGGGTCCCTAGAATACGATTTTACTATTTTTACAATGATGTCTGTATGTGTGTGTGTGTGTGTGTGGATGTGTGTGTGTGACAAAATTTTCGTCTATACGATAACTCTAATACTACAATTCCAAAAATTATAATTCTTTCGTATTCCTCTTCGTTGCATCCACATGAAGAGCTGATTAGATTTTGGTTATAATTGGTCAACCGGAAGTACCCTCATTTGCAGATTTTAACAGTTTTTCTTGAAAAAACGATGTTAAATATAATTTTTTCACATTTAATATTATTATAAATATTAAAGAACATTGTATTCTCTATACGATTTGACTGCATTTTATACTTCATATTAAATGGATATAGAGTTATAAAATTATAAAGAAATTAAATTTCATAAATTAGCCAGCTATGCTAGAAACAGCTACTTTATTAAGAAAATTCTGATTGAAAGATGTCAGTGTCAAGTGCAATGACATATTCGTAGTATATTTGTGTTAGGATCTTTTTGCTCGAAATTTTCTGTATGAAATTTGTATAAAATGCATACAACTGTCGAAAGGTAATGTACATACAAGAAATTTATAATCTTTTGCAAGGAACTTTATGTATGGATTTTATAAAAAATACATACGCATTTACGAAAATTCTACCAGTAGATACCGCATCTACCGACTGTGTTCGAAAACACGAGTGGTAAAAAGTTATCGCGTTCGAAAATTGTTCAATATCTACCAAATCCATCTACTGGATTTATGAAGAATCTAATCTCAAAAAAAGGTAGTGATGCAAAGCGAAGCGTGCGCGGTAAAAGTGGAAATGTGTTCAAAGTAGGACTGCTCATTTTGTTAACTACGTTAAATTTATAACCTGTTTTAAATTTTCAAATTTTTTCGTAGGTTATGGATCTACCTTGTTTACCACTTGCGTTCTTATAATATCGATTCCGGTAGCTATAAACTGATAAAAGCTGTTTAGCGGTAACAGTTTACCGGTAGAATTTTCGTAAATACCTCATATAACTGACGGAAGGTAATGTGCTGGCCACATCAGATTTTATAAATTCATTTACTTGGCAAATATATATTTAGAAAAAATATAATTTTTATTTCTTGATCAAAATACATTTATTCATACAAATCTTCATATTTACATACAATATCATCACAGTAACACTGTTTTATCAAATCAGCTGCTTTTTCCCCAATCATAAAAGCTACTGCATTTGTATGACCACTTGTAGATACTGGTATTACACTACAATCAGCTACTCTCAAATTTTTAACCCCATGTACTTTCAAACTGGCATCTACCACTGCATCTTTATTACATTTAGGCCCCATTTTAGCCGTTCCACTAAAATGGTACACAGAACCAGTCATTGCCTTGACCATACACAACCAAAAAGAATCAGTGCCGTACTGGGTACAGTTGCAAGAGGGGTGACAAACTTTAATAACAGTTGGATTGTATTTTTTCAGGGCAGGAGTGTTGGCCATTTTCAATTGGTCTTTTATGGCTGCTACTAAAGTTAACGCGTCTTGATTATCGGCGAAATAATTGGCGTTAATTATGGGAAAATCAAAAGGAGAAGCGGTTTTTAATCTGACGGTTCCACGGGATTTTGGATGCAATAATACTGAATGAGTTGAAAATTGGCTAATATTAAAAGTTGGTACAGCAATAGTCTTGTAAGAATCTTCGGTATATCTGAATAAATTTTTATAAAATTCGTATGGATGTGAACCACCTTTACTTGCATGAAAAACATGTTCCACGTCTGGTACAACTTTACTTGTGTTCATCAGGTTGACATAGCCGATACATTGCAGATCATCAGCAGTTGTTAATACGCCTTTACCTTGTAAATATTGTTCAACTTGAACCGTTAAATTTTGAGTAGGGTATGTGTAATTTGAACTGAATACTAGAGAAGTGTATATAACATGGTCCCAAAGATTATCGCCTACTGGTAAATCTTTAATAAGTTTAATTTTTTTTTCTTTAAGGTAGCGTCTTGGACCTATACCAGAAATCATCAATAATTGTGCTGTGTTTATAGTGCCACCACTAAGTATAACTTCTTTTTTTGCTGTGGCATAATGGAACGTACCATTTGTAGCGTATTGAATACCATACACCGTTTTATTATTAGGATATATCAATAATTTCGTTGCCAAACTATTAGTTTTTATATATAAATTCGTTCTGTTTTTAATATCATTTATAAAAGCCTTCCCCCCACTATCTCGTCTACCATTTATTTCATTCAACTGAACTACAGAAAATACCATTTGATCTTCAGTATTATAATCTGTCTTCACTTTTCTTCCAAGTTGGTTCTGAGCGTCCAAAAAAGATTTACCAAGTTTATCGTACAACCTACTGTATTCTATGTGCAGTGTGCCATTTTTGCCATGGTACTTTGAACTGGCACCGGGAAATGTAGCGATTTCTGATCGCTTAAAATATGGTAGAACTTCGTCGTAGTTCCAGCCAGGATTCTCGGCCCCCCAATTATCGTAATCTTGTTTATTGCCTCTGGCATATATCATAGCGTTGATGACTGATGTACCACCTATTGCCTTGCCCCTTGGGAATGCTATGGCACGATTCAAATACCCTGAAAATGGTACATGGTTTTACATTTTTACTTTCCGTCATCTTTAGGTATGGTATGATTAGCGAATGAAAGTTGACGTTTATTTTATAGATGTGGTTTCTTTTGAACTTTTGCATGAACACATTTAAATACTGGACTAGGAAAGCACAGAAATACATTACTATATGTCTGTCTGAAAATAAATGGCCGACTAGGGTAACTGAATATCAAAACAGGGGTGCGTTTAAAATATTTTAAACATTTTTCGTTTATGTTGATTATAACAAAATATATATTTAGTTTGGCAATTCTATGAAATAGGATTATTTTTAATTTCCTCTAACAGCAATTCCGACTCGAGGGTTGCTTACACCTGACTAGAATTTGCGGTATTAAATTTTTTAAATACATCCCTGAATCCTGTTGCTAAGGTCATTTTAAATGCCTCCTGGTATTAAGTACAATTCTAATCTTCTATAACGGAATACATAAGGGTCAGTTTCCTTTCAAATCAAATTTAGGGAAATGTTTTCAAAAGAAACACATCTATTAAATAATCTAAACGTCCTAGAATATAATTTTACTTTTTTGCGATGATGTCCGTATGACTGTGTGTATGTGTGTATGTGTGTATGTGTGTATGTGTGTGTGTGTGTGTGTGTGTGTGTGTGTGTGTGTGTGTGTGTGTTTGTGTGTGTTTGTGTGTGTGTGTGTGTGTGTGTGTGTGTGTGTGTGTGTGTATGTGTGACGATTTTTTCGGATCCGATAACTCAAATACTACAATTAAAAAAATTATAGTTCTTTCGTATTCCTTTTCTTTGCAACCATGTGAAGAGATGATTAGATTTTGGTTATAATTGGTCAACCGGAAGTAGCCTAATTTTAAGATTTTATCAGTTTTTCTTGAAATACACTGTTAAATATCATTTTTCCATATTTAACGTTATTATAAATATTAAAGAATATTTTATTCTCTATACGATTTGATTACATTTTATATTTCATATTCAATGGATATAGAGTTAAAAAATTATAAAGAAATTAAATTTCATAAAGCAGCCAGATCTGTTATGGAAACATCAACTATATTAAGAAAATCCTGATTGACAAATGTATGTTTGTGTTATAATTTGACTAGAAATATGTATATAGAATCTCTTACAAGAAACTTTCTGTATGGAATTTTTATATAATACTTAGAACTGACTGAAGGTAATGTACTGGAAATATGGAATCTTTTGCAAGAAGCTGTCTGTGTGGAATTTGTACAAAATACATAGCACTGACGGAAGGTAATGTGCTGGCGACATCAGATTATTTTATAGGGCGCGAGCAGACACGTGACTCGAGCAGCCTTGAAGTGCTTAAAATCATCTGATATGTGTGCGCGTGTCATTTTGACAAGAACAATGTCATATTGATAAGACCAATGTTATGACTTTTTTAATTTTGAACTGTTAAAATGTTAGTATTTTTAAGGTCATGTGTTTTAATACCTGAAATTTGTAAAATATTAACAATTTAGCAGTTCAAAATCAAAATAAGTCAAAACATTTGTTTTGTCAAATTGACGTTGTTCTTGTCAAAGTGACATGCGCACACAAATCAGCTGATTTTAAGCACTTCAAGGTTGCTCGAGTCGCGTGTCTGCCCGCGCCCTATATACAACGCTGGTATGATAATAGTTAGCCTTTATATAAATGGCTTTGATAGGTAAAATATCATATTTTCCTTTGAAACAACTCTATAATTATATTATTTCGCCTTAATAAATTGTCAATCTTTTGCGTAGGCTTCCACAGTCTGAGTCATGAGAAATATTCGTTTTCCGGGAATGGACTGTGTCATATTTTGAGTCAGAGCTCAACGTTTCGCCCGCAGTCATATGGGGCATCTTCAGGAGCAAGGGGGATAGTACTGTCTTAAACACGGTTACCCGACGTGTCAACCACGCTAGAGGCCGAGTTTAAGCAACAAGGAAGGAGGCTCAGTTTACAAGGTTACCCGACGTGTAAACCACGCTAGAGGCCAAATAAACCAAGTGACGAAAAAAGGCCGAGAAGACGGTTATATACTAATCTAAAGATACGGTAGATGAGCAGAGCTAATGAGGACCAATGGGAATCGAGTTCGTAATGGTAGATTGGGCGTGTCGTGTTCCGAGAATCACCGGTTTCCACATGTGGCTCAAGAAATAGCCATCATTCCGATTGATGTTATTCGGATGTTTCCATATTTCTAAAGTTTCCCTGTATTTACGTCTGTAAAACTCAGGGACAGGAGCTAAAATGCGGGAATTTTCAAATAAGATGTTATGTCCCGCATTTTAGCTCCTGTCCCTCAGTTTTACAGACGCAAATACAGGGAAACTTTAGAAATATGGAAACATCCGAATAACATGATGGCTATTTCTTAAGCCACATGTGGAAACCGGTGATTCTCGGAACACGACACGCCCAATCTACCATTACGAACTCGATTCCCATTGGTCCTCATTAATTCTGCTCATCTACCGTATCTTTAGATTAGTATATAACTGTCTTCTCGGCCTTCTTTCGTCACTTGGTTTATTTGGCCTCTAGCGTGGTTTACACGTCGGGTAACCTTGTAAACTGAGTCTCCTTCCTTTTTGCTTAAACTCGGCCTCTAGCGTGGTTGACACGTCGGGTAACCTTGTTTAAGACAGTACTATCCCCCTTGCTCCTGAAGATGCCCCATATGACTGCGGGCGAAACGTTGAGCTCTGACTCAAAATATGACACAGTCCATTCCCGGAAAACGAATATTTCTCATGTCAATCTTTTTGTCATACCGGCAAAATCTTTCTGGCGTTCAACATTGTAACCCCAATTGTAATCAGTTGTTCTAAGGTTGTCTGCCATTCCTGGCACATCTGTGACGTCATCTTCCCAGTCCCCAGCTTCTACGAGCAGGATTTTCCAAGCTGAAACTTCTGAAAGACGATTGGCTAAAACTGTCCCTGCAGACCCAGCGCCGACTATGATAAAGTCGAATTCACCATCATTTATATATTCTGAAAAAAATGTATTTGGTTATTATTGTAGAACTAAGTCAAAAATATCGCTGTAGGTTCAAGATACTTAAGTAAAATTATCCGTAGATTCAAATAGCGATATTGCCAAGTTTGTTTTGTTGTTAAATTTTTTTCCAAAAACCTATGTGTCCCACGTTACATATACAGGGTGTTGACGGTCAAATGGAACATAGGGATTTAACATGGGATTTTAATTTTTTGCAATTTTCTGCTCTCATATTTATTTTACGACAAAAACTGTACAGTGCAGATTTGTACAGAATTGAAAGTTGTATACAGAACTGTATTTACATTTTTTTAGTGTGCCATGGCTATTGCTACTAATAAACGGAAATTTTGATATTTTTTTTATCTCGTGGCCGTGTTTCTGAGTGCCAGGTCGCGAATCTGGAGAACCGGCTTCGATCCCGACCGATGCCAAATATTTCGAATTTTAAATGGCATAAAATTGACTCCTGTGGTGCACTCTCCACGCCAGCAATGAGTGCCAGTGAGGTGACGCCTGGTAAACGACCGCACGGTACAAACATGTCATCATCAATACCGATATTTGCGTACAAAGCAAATTGGCACACCCAGCAATGGGTAATATGCCGTGATGATATATTTATTCATTTTATTTTTTACCTCCCGCTACCCTTGGTAAGGAGGTATAGGGATCGTGTTACAACTCGCATATAAAGTTTTGGTAAATGACCACGTTTTAAGGTCCCTAGAATCTAATTTTACCATTTTCACGAGTGTGTGTGTGTGTGTGTGTGTGTGTGTGTGTGTGTGTGTACGTGTGTGCGTGTGTGCGTGTGTGCGTGTGTGCGTGTGTGCGTGTGTGCGTGTGTGCGTGTATGCGCGTGTGCGCGTGTGTGTGTGTGTGTGTGTGTGTTTGTATATGTGTGGATTCTGTTTACACCTATCATACAGAAAATTTTGAAACCTTGTATTTCTACCTTATTCTAATATGGAAAGAAGCCATTAGATTTTAGTGTAAATCATATAACCGGAAATGGCACTTTACTTCAAGCTCAAAATAGTTTTTCTCCGAAAAATACCTTTAAATGTTATTTTTTCAAGATTTATGTTATTATAATTAAATGGGTCGATTCTGCTCACATCTGTAAATCTTACAGATCTGTATATTTGTAAATAATGAACAAAATCGCAATGAAACCTGCTACTCTTATGTATAATTTTATATTAATCAACAAAAATAGATGCGTTTTTGTAAGGTTTTTACAGATCTGTAAGACTTACAGATGTGAACAGAATCGACCCATAAAGATTATTAAATTTTCTATAGGTTTGCATTAATACTTTTTCTATATATTTTATGGATAAATTTATAAAATTATCTATAATTTAAATCCCGGAGTCTACGCTTTAAACAAACACAACTCCTTGATTACACAGTGGTTCATATCTCAAATGTATGTAACTGACAGATAAATGTCACTATCAAAGAACTAATTATTTCAAATTAATAATAGTAAATTTTTAAAAAGAAAATAGCAAATTGAACCATAGTTATATGGAATGGGACTTAATATAGTTTTCAGTATAACTAAATATGTAAGTATGTATATTCGAATTTATAAAAATTTAATGTCGGGAGGTATTGTGTTGGCCACATCAGATTTTTATATTTGTGATTCTCTAAAATCTTATTTGAAGCATTTATTTCTAAAATCAAAATGAAACCATTTTATTCAAGAAAAACTGTTAACAGCTTCAGGTAATATATCACTTCCGGTTAGTCTGTTTTAACGAAATTCTGCTATGTTATTCAAATTGATATAAAAGTCTTATATACCAAATTTGAAACGTTTTGGATTATATTTTAATATAGTTTTTCATTAAAATCTATTATAGGCTTCAAATAAAGTACCATTTCTGGAAATTATGTAATGACCAAAAAGGGAGGTGCACAACTAGATGTTATAGAAGTCCTAAATACAAAATTTCAACTTTCTACGGCTTACCGTTTTTGAGTTATGCGAGATACGTACAGACGTCACGACGAAATTAGTCAGAATGGATTCAGGGATGGTCAAAATGGATATTTCCTTTCGTACAAGGAAGTAAAAATGTGGACAATCTTTAGGGCATAATCTCACCTCCAGGACTGTAGTTATCCAGAATATATTCATAATTATTTTTGTTGAAAGTCCAATTTAAAGCTTGTTCTTGCACTTCTTCAATTTCTTCAACCAAAGTGTCGACATCTTGACAATATATTATGTAAAAAAATTGTACTAACACCAAAAATATTAACTGCATGTTCATTTTTAAAGTTTTCGCACTTTTAAGTAAAATTAAAGTTTGTCGTGCTTATATACGTTTGAAATTTTTTGCAAATGTTACGTAATCGATAAGGGGAAAACATTATATCAAATAATATATTGCTGAATGTTCCTAATATATTGTTGGAAAATAAAGTTTTTTCCACTATTCTCAGATATACATACATACATTAATAATTACTGATATATATGTGTTATGTATACTTTTTTAAAAATTAAAATAATTTATTATTGTAAAACATTATTTTATACTTATCTTGAAAGAAATATGTCCCAAAAACACTGTTATACAGTGCGTAACACGAAAATCGGGCCATAGGCGTTTAACATGGGAAAACAGTTTTTGGTTTCAAAAGTGGCCTATTAATTTTGGACAATAATACTTCAAATAAATGTTTTAGAGGATTAAATTTTGCATTTAATTCATACATAATATTTTATTTTGCAAATTCCTTGTGCTAGCCTTAGTAATGGAGGTATAGGGATCGTGCTAAAAATCTCATATCGTGATTTTGGAAAATGACCACGTTTAAGGACATTAGAATCCAATTTTAACATTTTCACGATGATGCTGTGTGTGTGTGTGTGTGTGTGTGTGTGTGTGTGTGTGTGTGTGTGTGTGTGTGTGTGTGTGTGTGTGTGTGTGTGAGTGTGTGTGTGTGTGTGTGTGAGTGTGTGTGTGTGTGTGTGTGTGTGTGTGTGTGTGTGTGTGTGTGTGTGTGTGTGTGTATGTATGTATGTATGTATGTATGTGTGTGTGTGTGTGTGTGTGTGTGTGTGTTTGTGTGTGTGTGTGTATATGTGTGTGTATGGATCCTCCACTCCAACTCAAATACTACATTCAGATTATTTTTTTCGTCCTCGATAACTCTTAAATCAAACTTCTAAAAGTTTATCTTTTCCGTATTTAAGTTTTCTGCATTCATACAAAGAGTTGATTAGACTTTGGATAAAATTGGATAACCGGAAGTGTTACTTTACTTGAAACTCATAACAGTTTTTAATGAAAAACTATATTAAAATATAATCCAATACTTTTCAAATTTGGTATTTAAGACTTTTATATTAATAAGAAAGACTTATTAGATTTCTGATAAAATTGATAAACCGGAACTGGTACTTTATATGGAGCTCTTAACAGATTTTCGAGGAAATATATAATAAAATAAAATCCAAAATTTCGTCGACTTTTCTATTTATATTGGAACAGCAAATTTATATTTTGTTTACAAACGATCAACCGGAAGTGATATTTTAAAGCTCATTGCTATTTTAAACATGGTTATGTGCTGGCAACATCAGATTTTTACCTCCCGTCATACCGTAGGTAAGGGAGGTAATGTAATCGTGCAAAAAATTCGATGGTGAGTTTTCAGGTAAATAAGCACGAATTAGGGTCCCCGCAACACGTTTTTACTATTTTTACGATGATGCCGATTTTTTCGTCCACGATAAGTCTTATAACAAACTTCCAAATCAATCTATTTTCCGTATTTAATTTTCCTGCATTCATATAACAAGTTGATTAGATTTTGGGTAAAATTGGATAAATGGAAGTGATACTTTACTTGAAGCCCATAACAGTTTTTAATGAAAAACTATATTAAAATATAAATCAAAACTTTTCAATTTTAGTATTTAAGACTTTTATATCGTGGAAAACAACATATTAAATTTTAGCTAAAATTAATCAACCAGAAGTGACACTTTACTTGAAGCTCTGAACAGATTTTTGTGAAAAATATAATATGATATACTCCAAAACTTGTCAAATTTACTATTTAAGACTTTTATATAACGGGAAGCAACATATTAGATTTTGGCTAAAATTGATCAACCAGAAGTGATACTTTATTGAAGCTCTGAACAGATTTTCGTGAAAAATAAATTGATACAATTCTAAACTTTTCAAGACTTTTATATTAATGAGATCGACATATTAGATGTTTTCTAAAATTGATAAACCAGAAGTACTACTTTACAGGAAGCTATACTATAAACCGATTTTCTTGAAAAAATATATTAAAACATGATCCAAAGCTTCTCAAAATTGGTATTTAAAACACGTGTATAATTTAAAACAACATTAGATTTTGACTACACCTATATGATAAACCAAAAGTGGTATTTAATTTGGAGCTCTTAACAGAATTTGAGGAAAATCATAATAAAATATAATCCAAAATTTGGTTTTACAGACTTTTCTATTTATTGGAACAACAAATTAGTTTTGTTTACGAACGATCAACCGGAAGTGATACTTTACTTAAAGTTCATTGCTATTTCAAATAAGGAATTGACGGGAGGTCATGTGTTGGCAACATCAGATTTTTTGTAAAAAGAATTGATAAATATGTACTTACTTAAATTTACATCACTTACTTCTGCAACCATATTTGCTTTACCATTCTGTATATAACCAACGTAACTCTCCCGCGATCATAGTAGCCTATGCTTGTTGTCCATGGCTATCTTGACCACATACAAACCACAAACATCCACTCATCCAGTGAATGATGGTGGGGATATGAACCGTTTCCATCGCAACGCGGGTCACTTCAGTAACGCGCAGAGTGGTTTTGAGTGCGTACGAACATCTAAAGGTGCCATAATATTGAACATTTTACGGTTAAGGATAGTGCTAGTGAGTGCAGTGATGCTATAAAGGAGTAGCAGAAAGAAGAAGAAGAATTGACGAAAGGTAGATATATAAATTTTGATAAATAAGTAATTAAGAAGTTGTTTATTGTGATATATTTTGTTTTGAAGTATAAAATATATTTTTTTATATATGAAAGTGGTACTTTTTGTCCAACAACTATGAGTGTCTTTGGGTGTGAGGTGACGCCTGTTAGGCACTCTTAACAGTAAAGATATATTGCCAATACTTTCTGTAAATAAAAAAATATTTGCAAACTCAAAAGTGTGTTACATTTTTGAATCGGAAACAAATTAACACTCCATACAGAAAGTTTCTTCAAAAGATTTCATATTTCCATTACATTACCTTCAGTCAAATCTATGTATTTTGTACAAATTCCATACAGAAAGATTCTTGTAAGAGATTCTATACATTTTCAGTAAATTTATAACACAAACATACTATGTCAATTGCATTTGACACTGACATTTGCCAATCATAATTTTCTTAATATTGTAGATGTTTCCATGGTTATACCACAGCTGGCTGCTTTTTGAAATTTAATTTCTTTATCATTTTTAACTCTATATCCATTGAATATGAAGTATAAAATGTAGTCAAATCGTATAGACAATAAAATATTCTTTAAATAAAATAAATATAAATATATCATCACGGCATATTACCCATTGCTGGGTGTGCCAATCTGCTTTGTACGCAGATATCGGTAATGATGATGACATATTTGTACCGTGCGGGCGTTTACCAGATGTCACCTTACGGGCACTCAATGCTGGCGTGGAGAGTGCACCACAGGGGTCAATTTTGTGCCCTTCTTTAATATTTATAATAACATTAAATGTGAAAAAATGAAATTTAACAGCGTTTTTTCAAGAAAAACCGTTAAATTTTCAAATTAGGGTACTTCCGGTTGACCAATTATAACCAAAATTTAATCAGCTCTTCATATGGATGTAAAGAAAAGGAATACGTAAAAATTATAATTTTTGGAAAGGTGGTATTGGAGTCATGCGATTCGAAAGAATCGTTACAGACACACACATACATATATACATATACATACATTCAGACATCATTGTCAAAATAGTAAAATCGTATTATAGGGACGTGCTTATTCATTAAAAACTCATTATCGAATTTTTTGACCAAAGACAATTCCTACGGAATGTAAAAATGCGTACAACATACAATTAATTTATTATAATTTTTATATGAAGTACTATTTTGTGGTACAGTAATTGGGATGTAAATGGTGCTCTCTCTAAAACAGCTTTGAGTGCATGCAAAGTGACGCCTGTAAACTACAGCACAAACATATCGTCGTAAAAGTATAAATATGTTAATATTTCTGTTTATATTTATATATTTTTTATAAGAATACAGTTTCCTCATACATATTTATAACAGCATCCTCTTTCTGTAAGCCATAATTCTGTAGTTTTATAAGAAAACAATAAAACATATACAAAACATAGCTGTATATAAAATATATTTTATTTATTCTTGAATACACAATTTTCTATTCTATTTTCGTAGTCTACAGCGCTTACTAAAAGGTTCGAGTAGTCGTGCGAAGCATTGATAATTAAAATTTATACCTTGATATGTTATCTGCGTTTTAAATGTCTAAAGTAAAATATGCATTAGTCTTTAAAACTTAAAATAGAAATGATAAAATAAATAAACAATCAACATCGAATTTAAAATACACAAATTGAAAAACTTTAATATATAGTAGTAATTGTCACAAATTAATATAAACATACATTTAAAATTTACCGTTAGAAAGTATAGAAATATATGAAAATGTATTTCCTGCGAATATATTACAATAAATAATAGAAAGTACTTATTCATATTTCACCATTAGCTTTCCAAATATATAAATAAATAAATATATTGTCAGATCTATAGACAAATCTTGATTTAAAACAATATTACTAGCTTCTTGAAGTATATTGATTTTTTTGGACGAGTTCGTTGTCTAATGTGTTATTGAAGTCTCCAAATATAAACGCGTTCCTGGGCTAATGTAATGTTGAAATCTCTAAATTTATACTTGAAAATTGGAAAGAACACAAATACAGGATGTTTTAAAAACAGGTACTGTAAAAAAATTTAAGGGCGTAGTTCCGAGATTTGAGACAGTGGAAAATGAGTTTTTACGGAGTTTACGTCTGCTATCTCGAAAACTATAAGAGTTACAACTTTGATTAAATGAGATTTTCTGTTTACCTTAATTTATATTAATTAAATTAATAAAAATTAAATAGCGGGAAGTTTGGTGTTGGCCACATCAGATTTTCGGGTATGCGGATGCTGTGATTTAAAAAACGGCCAAATTTTACAAAAATTAAAAATTCTAAAAATATATATTTAATTAGTTTGAAGGGTGTAGATTTAAGACTTTGAAACCACAGGTCGATATATCTTTTCGTGTCCGAGATATTCGTCCTCAAAACTTTGCTCAAAAATGCTCATTTTTGGGCCAAATCCCGAAAATGGTCAATTATACACAGCTGGCGATATCACCATTCGATTCTACGAGCAAAATTACATAAGCATACCAGTTTTCATAATTTTTGAACAACTATTACAATCTCCAGAAGGAAAAGTCTGAAAATGGCCAAAAATCGCAAAAAATCTAAGGTGTACCCCTTGCGATTTTTTCACTTTTTGACGATTTTAAAGAATGTTTAATAATAAATGTATCCGTTGGAATATTTCGATGAAAATTGGTATACTTATGGTTTTTGGTACGAGGAATTTACTGGTGAGGTCGTTGAAGGTGTACCTCACACCCATTTTTGGGTATGAGGGTGGTGTGGTTTAAAAAAGGGTCGAAATTTTTAAAAAATTAAAAATTCTGAAAATTAATATTTAAGTAGTCTGAAGGGTGTAGATTTATGATTTTAACACCACAGGTCGATATCTCTTTTCGTGTCCGAGATATGCGTCCTAAAAACTTTGCTCAAAAATGCCTATTTTTGGGTCATATCCCAAAAATGGTCAATTAAACACCGCTGTCGATATCACCATTAGATTCTACGAGCAAAATTACATAAGCATACCAATTTTCATAATTTTTGAACAACTATTACAATCTCCAGAAGGAAAAGTCTGAAAATGGCCAAAAATCGCAAAAAATCTAAGGTGTACCCCTTGCAATTTTTTCAGTTTTTGACGATTTTAAAGAATGTTTAATAATAAATGTATCCGTTGGAATATTTTGATGAAAATTGGTATACTTATGTTTTTTGGTACGAGGAATTTACTGGTGAGGTCGTTGAAGGTGTACCGCACACCCATTTTTGGGTATGAGGATGGTGTGGTTTAAAAAAGGGTGGAAATTTTTAAAAAATTAAAATTTCTGAAAATGTGTATTTAAGTAGTTTGAAGAGTGCAGATTTAAGATTTTAAAACCACAGGTCGATATCTCTTTTCGTGTCCGAGATATTCGTCCTCAAAACTTTGCTCAAAAATGCTCATTTTTGGGCCAAATCCCGAAAATGGTCAATTATACACAGCTGGCGATATCACCATTCGATTCTACGAGCAAAATTACATAAGCATACCAGTTTTCATAATTTTTGAACAACTATTACAATCTCCAGAAGGAAAAGTCTGAAAATGGCCAAAAATCGCAAAAAATCTAAGGTGTACCCCTTGCAATTTTTTCAGTTTTTGACGATTTTAAAGAATGTTTAATAATAAATGTATCCGTTGGAATATTTCGATGAAAATTGGTATACTTATGTTTTTTGGTAAGAGGAATTTACTGGTGAGGTTGTTGAAGGTGTGCCGCACACCCATTTTTGGGTATGAGGATGGTGAGGTTTAAAAAGGTAAATTTTTTTAAAAAATTAAAAATTCTGAAAATTTGTGTTTAAGTAGTTTGAAGGGTGTAGATTTAAGATTTTAAAACCACAGGTCGATATCTCTTTTCGTGTCCGAGATATTCGTCCTCAAAACTTTGCTCAAAAATGCTCATTTTTGGGTCATATCCCAAAAATGGTCAATTATACACCGCTAACGATATCACCATTAGACTCTACGAGCAAAATTACATAAGCATACCAATTTTCATAATTTTTTAACAACTATTACAATCTCCAGAAGGGAAAGTCTGAAAATGGTCAAAAATCGCAAAAAATCTAAGGTGTACCCCTTGCGATTTTTTCAGTTTTTGACGATTTTAAAGAATGTTTAATAATAAATGTATCCGTTGGAATATTTTGATGAAAATTGGTATACTTATGTTTTTTGGTATGAGGAATTTACTGGTGAGGTCGTTGAAGGTGTACCGCACACCCATTTTTGGGTATGAGGATGGTGTGGTTTAAAAAAGGGTGGAAATTTTTAAAAAATTAAAATTTCTGAAAATGTGTATTTAAGTAGTTTGAAGAGTGCAGATTTAAGATTTTAAAACCACAGGTCGATATCTCTTTTCGTATCCGAGATATTCGTCCTCAAAACTTTGCTCAAAAATGCTAATTTTTGGGTCATATCCCAAAAATGGTCAATTATACACCGCTGACGATATCACCATTAGACTCTACGAGCAAAATTACATAAGCATACCAATTTTCATAATTTTTGAAGAACTATTACAATCTCCAGAAGGAAAAGTCTGAAAATGGCCAAAAATCGCAAAAAAACTAAGGTGTACCCCTTGGGATTTTTTCAGTTTTTGACAATTTTAAGGAATGTTTAATAATTAATGTATCCGTTGGAATATTTCGATGAAAATTGGTATACTTATGGTTTTTGGTACGAGGAATTTACTGGTGAGGTCGTTGAAGGTGTACCGCACACCCATTTTTGGGTATGAGGGTGGTGTGGTTTAAAAAAAGGTCGAAATTTTTAAAAAATTAAAAATCCTGAAAATTTGTATTTAATTAGTTTGAAGGGTATAGATTTAAGATTTTAAAACCACAAGTTGATATCTTTTTTCTTCTTTGAGATATTCGATATTTTTTACAAAAAAGTGAATACACCCTTTCTCTCGGTTATTATTACAGATACACGTATTGATTATTGAAGTGTGTGAAAATTGTAATTATGGAAGTTCCGGTATAACCGGAAATCAACATTAACGAAACTTTTGAAATTTATTTTTAAAATTGTGAAGAAACCAAAAACATAATAAGAAATATAAAAATACTTTTTTCATAATACCATACTGTTAAATGTGCTTTAACAGTACTGTATGCTCAACCGATATATGCATCAAAACAGCCACGGCCGTTATTTTTTATAACAGTACAATTATTAAAAATCATGTGTTCCTAAAAAAAATCTCAGCATCATGAAATTGTCATGAAGAGCTGTCACCTGTCAATATGCCATAGAAAATAGAATTTTAAGAAGATATTTTATGTTATTATGAAAAATACTGAACGTCACACGGCTGGTATACAAATAACAGACACGGTTGATTATAAAATCTCGGCTATCGCTTCGATTTTACAACATTCAACCCCATCTGTTATTTGCTACATATCAGCCTTATGACGTTAATAAATATATATACAACTTTTAATTCTACACAACTTTGCACTGCACAGTCTTTTCCGTAAAATGAACAGGAGAGCAGGAAATTGCATAAAACTAAATCCCTATGTTCGCACCTGATTGTGAACACCTTGTATATTCTGCTCTCCTGATACTTCTACTCTATAATATAATAATAATAATAATAATAATAATAATAATAATAATAATAATAATAATAATAATAATAATAATAATAATAATAATAATAATAATAAACTTTATTGAGGGAAATACCTCAAAGGCGAGGTTCAGCCAAGGCTGATCTTCCACCTAACCAAATTTACAAAGAAAATTACAAAAAAATAAGAATATATGTAATAATAAATTTTGAAAATACAAATAAGTAAATACAAAACATAATACAAAAAACAATAAGATACAATAGAAAATATTAAGTGTAAGAGGAATAAATAAAGTACATAATCATGACAGGTGTGAAATTAATTAATTACTGCTTATATACTTTATGAAACTTAAAGTTAAAAATTAATTAAAGAAATTTTGAATGTTTTTCTTGAAGCTTATATGTGAAAGAGATTTCAAATTCTTTGGTATACTATTATATAGTGTTGGTGCTAAATATGAAAAGGAATTTTTGAATTTAATTTTTTTAACAGGTGGTATTGTAAACAGATCACTTTCGCGTAAACTGTAGTTACTATTTTTCATCATAAGTTTATTATAAAGGTAATCTGGACATTTTGTAATAATTATTTTATGAATTTGGCAAAGAAAAAGCACTTTCAGGCGCTTTTCAATAAACTGCAGATTGGTAACGGAACGGTACTTGGAAATATGATCATATTTTCTAACACAAAAGACAAATCGTAAACAGCTATTCTGGAGAAGGTTAATTTTTTGTTTATCGCCTTTTGTGAGATTAGGTATATATACACAGGCACAATATTCCAGAATAGGGAGTATTAATGTATTAACTAGACGAAGCTTTACTTCTGTAGACAGAGAGTGACGATAATGATACAACATTTTAAGCTTAAGTTTGGCAGAGATTAATTTTTTATGTAAATGTTCTCTGAAAAGCAAATTTTCATCAATATACACACCTAAACTCTTGACCACTGAACTACGTTGTAATGTAGAACCATTTAGTATAATTGAAGGTGTTTCATGTGTACCATATACGAGTAGCGAGGATTTGCTAGCGTTAATAGAAAGTCCGTTATTTTTGACCCACAAAGAGAATTTTTCGAGATCAGAATTAACATGTTCAGAAAAAACTTGAAGTTCATTTTTATTTACTGTAGCAACAATTTGAGTGTCGTCCGCATATGAATGTGCAGTGCAAAAATGTAGGATTTTAGGTAGATCAGCAACATACAGTAGGTAGAATAAAGGACCTAAAATAGATCCTTGTGGCACACCTCGTGTTAACGGGAAAATATTGGACTTTGTGCAATTAGAATCTGAAATCATATCTACTGTAAAAGATCTGTTATGTAAGTAGCTAGCACACCACTGTAAAGCACTCCAGCCAAATCGATAATATTTTAACTTCGCTAGAAGCATATTATGATCTACCATATCAAAGGCCTTGGAGAAATCAATCTGGATAAGAAGAGTAAGTTTTGAATCGTTAAAATTTTTTATCATGTCATCAACAAGATTTAATAAACATGTATATCTCCGAGTCAATCATATTCAGAGCTATCGAATCTCTATTCCATTTTCTAATAAATATTCATATATCCCACGTTTATTGCGGCATAGACTGACATTCTCATGTAGCAACCACGCGTATGACAAGTGTATAGTGTTTGTGTATGTGTGTGTGCGTGTGAGATTGTAGCTCAGAGCAAAGAATAGCAGAGCAGAGCAGTTTCGCAACCTGAGAAGATGCAAGATTGCACGACGAACAATAGGGAATGGTAATGCTGAAGCAGCAATGCACTCACAAACATGAGAAGGACGTAAGATCATGTTGAATACGATAAAAAGTGTTTCATAAAGACAATACTGATAACTTTTTTAAAACTCTTTTACTTTTTAAACTAATAATTACAACAATTAACAATAAGGATGATGTAGTTGTTTTAGGTGAAAATGAAGAGCAACTCAGAAGAATGATAGAGAGAATACATGTAGTTGGAAGAAGTATGAATCTGGAGTTGAATGTTGATAAATCCAAGGTGTTATTATTTGAAAGGAATAAATTGGTGACTGTGTGCAATGTGTTGGTGGATGGAGTGAAACTGGACCAAGTGAATGAGTTTGTATATTTGGGTAGCATGATGTCAAGGGATGCTCGAATTGATAGAGAAATTGAAAGGAGAGTGAGTGCGGGGTGTAAGGTAATGGGTGCTCTGGGTACGTTTGCTCGAAACGTAAACGTATCTAGAGAAGCTCGTTTAAGTGTGTATAATGGAGTGCTAATGCCTGCTTTGATGTATGGAAGCGAATGTTGGGCATGGACGGGAAAACATAAAAAGAGAGTGACTGTCGTGGAAATGAGGTATTTACGTGGAGTATGTGGATATGTAAGACGGGATCGCGTGAGGAATAATTTGGTGTATGAAGAATGTATGGTTAGGAAGAATGTTGTTAAGAGAGTAGGAATGAGCCAGTTGGGATGGTTTGGTCATGTGGAGAGAATGAAGAGTGAACGGCTTGTAAAGCGTATATATCTTGGTGAAATTGAGGGTGTTCGATTGCGTGGCCGTCCAGTGTATAAGTGAATGGATGTGACTGATAAGGTACTAAAAGAGAGAAAGTTTCCGAGTGGGAAGAGAAGAAGAGCGTGTATGAATGCGATTATGAAAGTGGGAAATGCGTGATTTTATGTATGTATGTATAAGTATAACAACTAACATTTAAATTATTTATAATGGACCACTACTTCAATGGCCCTTAATTTTCTTCTGACTTGCCCCATCATCTCTGGACAACATCTGGATCGATTTCTCAAATCTTTTGGTAAATGCGACGTCGTAATTGTTCTTCATTTGCAGCTTTCCATCCCTTGTTGTACACTTTTTTGATCAATATTGTCCAAAATTCTTCTATTGATGGAGTTTGAAGTACATTGGGAGGATTTCGGAACAAAGTCTACGTTGTTTTCGTTATACCAGTCTCTAGTTATTCTGGCGTAATGGCATGAAGCTAGATCAGGCCAAAACATGATATCATCATTGGCGTGATGTGTATTTAAAAATTTAAGCAATTTAGAGAGGAATCTTCAAATAAAAATTTATGCAGTTAAGGCTTCTCTTCGATTACGACCAATGTACGGCTGCGAGATATATCCGGCTTCAGAAATTGCACACCCTATTAAAATTTTATCCTCTAATTTAGATTTACATTTGAACTTGACATTGTCTAGTGTGTTTTCCATGTCATTACTATAAAAACCATCGTTTCCTTTCATCTCTGAATGGGACAGAATAAAATATTTCTCGTCATCCATTACAATAAGTTTATTGTGAAAATGAATGCGCCTGAACGCACGACAACATCTAGGGATTCTTTCTAATTGAGCCACGGTATATTTTGGTGCCTTTCTTCTTTTTCGAAACACCACGTCATTTTGAGAAAGTGTTCTAAAAACAGTGGTCTTCAAAACATCGAATCTTCTGACTACAGTTCGTTGTGACACTCCAACTTTGTCTTTAACGGCTGCAATTAATCTTTGTTCTCTCATGTGACTCAAAATTTTTGGTCGATCACTTTTGGGCAAATTAACACAGGGTATACCTTCTTCACAATCTTTTATTGTCCGATAAATTGTTGCCACAAAGATATTGTGCTTGCGATAAACTGCAGCAATATCACACTTAGGCATTCGCCCAACAAGATTGTAAATTCCTTAAATAATATTTAGTTTATATGACATTTTGCTGCATCAAATCGAAAAAACTAAACTGTCGAAATGAAAACAAGTTAATTGTGATATTTTGTTTCCAGCGACAATTTGATTAAACGTTATTTGGCATAAATACAAAACACCTAAAAAATTTCTCAAAACTTTAGGACTAAACGTTATTTAGTGCGAATGCAAACTTATACTGTCCTATTT
>OY720455.1:65314049-65416549 GCA_963082715.1 Harpalus rubripes
TTTTAATCTTGTACGAGTATAAGCTAAGTTAAAATCCTTCAAAATCCTGCTTAACAAATCGAAAAACGTAATAAAAGTAACAAAAACCACGCAAGTTATAAATAATAAAGAAGAAAGTCAGTAACAGAAAAATGAACTAATGTCAAAATCAAATTAAAACTTGCACTCGCTCTCCATCTACAGGTTACATTCTTAAATATGCATCTCTTTCTCCAGTTCAAAATAATGATGTCAAAGAAAATCTTCTTTCTTAATTTATTAAAACACAAATAATTTTTTTTAAATAAAATTTATATTTTTACTTTACGTTTTCAACTTTACTTTAGGTATTTAGTGATAGATATCAGATTTTCAGTACCACGCAAGTAGCCTATTTAGCATATGTCGTTGCTATGGCTTTACGGCCATTCTGGTGCGGGGTAATTCTACGTCATACATGGCGGTAATTTATATATTCAAATTTCATTAATTTCTTTTTTGCCAATTAATGAAAATTTTATCAAAAGAATAAATGCAGGTAGCAAGTTTTTATCGTGTTTTAAAAAATATTAAATAAAAAAGCCACGCAAATAGCCCATTACAAATGAAAGAAAAACTACTGACTGTGCGGGCAAAAATCGATTGGTTGTATATTGGTGTCAGTGTACAGTTGAACTCGTACTCGATTCTTAAGGAGGGCATGATAGCACGATCAACCGTTACGAAGTGTCTTGTCCTCTTTTCTTACCAGTCATTCAAATCACCAGAAATCAAGAATATTAAGTAGGAAACTCATTCATGGAAGAAGCATTAACTATATGGTATATTTCTACGGCTAATGCAACAACAACCAATGGTAATCAGAAGATATTTTTAAGTAGGATGTATCATTGAAGAGTCACGGCCATCTATTTATATTTACATTTGACACTCGACAATTTAATTTTTGTGTTTATCGTGTTTTATTATCAAATATAGAAGACATACGTTCATGTTTTCATTATTAACTAGCGCTCGTAGCGGACAACTACGTCATCGTATTGCGGACGATTTAATTAACGATAAAATTAATATCGTTTTTTCCCAAAAATATGCTACATTTTATTAATTTTATTGCATTAATAGTATTGCATGTATAGTATTGCAGTAATATGGAAAAATCATTACATTTCAACATGATTAAACTCCCCCATTATAGTGTTTTCTGGTAAATTTGGCCAGTTTTTCACGGCGTGAAACCAGCGACCACTATAACATTTGATACATACAGCACGGGGTGAAGTTAGCTGCTGTAATAGACAGATGTCATTTTGTAAAAATAAATCTTAATATGTAATCGTAAAACAAGTACAGTGTATAGTATTGTTACATAATATACTACTCGTATTTTATGTATACCGTGTGTCTATTTTAAAGGTGTACATAGGAGATTAACATGGGAAATCAGTTTTTTGCAATTTCGTGCTCGCCTTATTATTTTAAGCAAAAATGCGTCAAATAAAAGTTTTAGGGTATAAAATTATACATCTAAAACAATAAACAGAATTATCTTTACATGCTTTATAACGACAGAAATTAATTATGAAAATGTCGAAAACTACGTTAAAAATATCGACAGCCATGGAATTGAACAAAAAATAAATAAATGCTTGACGTTTTATCTGTCACGTGATCTGTCACAACATAAGTTAACTTATTTGACGTTTCTGACAATTTGATTTGAACAAATATCGTTAATTATGGCAATAATAGAAATATAAAATTAATAAATAAAGTTAAGAAAATAGTTTTGTTTAAATAATATGAATATATCAAAAATTCAACATTGCGTAACAAAATTATGTATGATTCTGTGATGTACTCTCAACTCATTTCCAATACATCTACCTTAGTACTACAGAAGGGGTCTACACTTTTCAATCCTAACACTTTTTCTTAGAGTAACGCATGTTCTGCTCGTCCTATATTTTATTACGCGGCTCACGTGTATTTTTTGAAGACACATTAGAAGTCTTTTCAAATTTTGTCACAAATGTAGCTCTTCATTCGTATAAATGTGCATTTTTTAATCATTTCAGACAATAAAACTAGAGACAAAATTAAATTGTCAGAAACGTCAAATAAGTTAACAAACGTTGTGACAGATAAAACGTCAAGCATTTATTTATTTTTTGTTCAGTTCCATGGCTGTCGATATTTTCTACGTAATTTTCGATATTTTCATATTTAATTTCTGTCGTTATAATGCATGGAAAGGTAATTCTGTTTATTGATTTAGATGCAGAATTTTATGGTCTAAAACTTTTATTTGACGCATTTTTGCTTAAAATAATTAGGCGAACAGGAAATTGCAACAAACTGATTTCCCATGTTAATCTCCTATGTACACCTTTAAAACAGACACACGATATATTTTTCACGTGTAACATAAATTTTTAACATTATATAAACTATAATAAAACTAGTCTGCTATAGATAAAGACTATTAAGATAATTAAAAATTAAAGTTCAAGGCTTATTTTTATTATTATTGACTCATTTCAAATATATTTACTATCCCATAGCATTATATCTTCACCGACAGTCACTCTTAAAAATACTTTATTAACACAACATTCTCAATTAATTAAAAAATCTCTCTGCTATGACTTCATAAAGATTTCTAAAATCGTGACTGGCTCTTTCAACAACAAATCTACTTCTAAGTTGTTCTAAGACAGTAGACAGTTTCCTAACTATCAGTTCTACTTCCTGTTCAAATGAATTGTGAATATGCGAAATAATTAAAATTGTTAAGAGCAATTCTGTTGTCAAAAATTAATAATAACTTAATGGAAAAGAAAGTGAGTGAGTATATTTTTAACTATGATTAATAATTGAATAATTATTAGTGTAATAAAAATTCAATGGGCGATAATAATTCTTTGTTCTTATTTAATTGCAATTTAATAATTATTATTCTTAGAACTATAATTAGTATTTTATGAGTATTGAAGTTATTTAGGTGTTAACTTGAAATCTCAGTCATACATTATTTTACAAACCGACTTTATAGTATGCAATTATATCTTCTTCTAAGTTAAGATTTAATACCATGAGTTTCAGCTAAGATGCAACATTTACTAATACCAGTGGTGTAAGTAACGGGCCCGCATTGGGGGCGGGCCCCCGGCTCTAGAGAGGCCCCAGTTTACATGATTTATAATTTTACTATTGCGAAATTTTGAATTTAATCTTTTTTTTGTAGCAACATACAAGTTTATTTAGTCTTTTACTTTTTTAAATGTCAATTTCCAAAAATAATATTGGATAAGGGCCCATATCCGCTATGCAAAATCAAGCTCTTTATTTTCTGTCATATTTCGGCCGGTAGAATTTCGATTTCTTAGGAAATATTTTCCTGCAACTGATCCTTTAAAATAACCCCATAAAAATAAGTCTGGGGCTGTCAAATCAGGACACCTGGCGGCCAATGTGTCAATACGTGGGATTAAATAACGATACGAGAATGAATTTCGCAAAATTGCTACTATTTAAACTGTATGATACTGATCCATCTTGCTAATACCATATTTTGTCCAAGTTCTTTTACTTGGGATACAAAAATGTATGAATTAATTCCCTGTAACTGTCACCAGGGGTCAATTTCATTTTCAAAAAGAGAAAAAAAATACGGGCCAACCACATTTTCATAGTAAATGCCACAATGACTTTGGTAGGATGTAAAGGTGCCTAATCTTGGATTTTCAGGCCTCCCATATTAGTTATTTTGCTTCTTAACATGTCAACTCAGATGAAAGGGAGCCTAGTCACAATTTCCACAAGTTCTTTTGGTATGTAGTTCCTCATGATAAACGCTACAATTAAAACGGGCCCTAAAACCTTTTGCGGGCGGGCCCCCGAACACTTAGTTACGCCACTGACTAATACTGTTTGTTATTAATGCATTACTATGAATACTAGTTATTATATGGTTCTGCATCGTTCCAGATAAAATGCAACATAGATTGTCAAACTTGTCAATATCAAATGTCTTGTCATTATTCTTTAAAGATAGTTAGTAAAGAAGAAAAGATTCGAATGGTTACTTGGTACATTTCTGGCTATAATAGTTTAAGAAATGTGAGTGATATGTTTACCTACTTCTTTCCTGAACGTTCTAAACCCAAAATCTTCTACAGTTTCAAGAATATTTTCAAAATTTAAGTGTTTTTGAGTGAGCCCATTTAAATACTGGACTATATTATATTACAAGAGGTGGTCTCCTGTGGATCCCTGTACTGCGACCTGTAGATCTGTTGTACCCTCCAGATTTACTCCTATTCTAGGAGTCCTGTTTGTTTAATAAACACTTTTCTGCCCCCAGGATATTATATCTGCTGCTCGTAAAGGCTTCACAGTGGCATATAAGGTGCTGAGGGGTTTCTTCCTCTTCGCCACACCCCCTGCATGTTGGTTCTTGTGTTAGTCCCATCGTGTGTAGGTGTTTGTTTAGTAGACAGTGTCCTGTTATTAATCTAACGTCTTGTTTGTTCATTAGGAGTAAACGTTCCGTTCTTTTCTTGGTTGGTTCATTTAGGCTTTGAGTGTCTCTGCCCTGGTGACTCCAACCAGTGATTCTTGTGCCATTGATTCAGCAATGTTTTTATTTACAGCTTAAATGTCTCCGCTGAGATTCCGAAAGCCGGTTCTGGTCCTGTGAAAGGAAAACTTGTCCCCTTCTTAGCCAGACTATCTGCTACCTGGTTTCCTTCGATCTCTGAATGCCCGGGTACCCATATTAATTTCAATTTGTTCCTCGCTCCTAGTGCATTTAATCTGTGGATACACTCTAGAACAAGTCCAAATACTGGACTAAGAAAGCACAGAAATACATTATGTCTGGTTGAAAATAGATGGCCGACTAGGGTAAATTATCAAAACAGAAGTGCGTTTATAACTATTAACATATCTAGGAATGTTATGAACATCATAACTGCCGCAGATGTAAGTTTGAAATCCGAGCTCGTAGAGCAAGGATTTTAAGACATCTAAGGCCTGTTATGATTAATAACATCCGTGGTTTGTTCCATAGTTTATCGGTTTCAGAAAATTAAGACATTATTGATAAATATCATTTTTTGAAATTGTCTCATTAATGCTACTTTCAGATTGCTATGGTTAACAGAATAATTATTTTGACATGTCAATATGACAAATATTCAAATTATCTGCTTTATTCCTCATGTTTATTACTTTAGAATAAAGTAGACCGTATTTAGAACGATAAGCTAACGTTATCTGTATGTATTAATAAAGAGCATTATATTTTCATTCTGTTTTATTTTCATTTTGTAGACCGTTGTTGACAAGTCAGTATGGTAATAATATTACCATACAGATACAGTTATTACTTAGTTACCAGCCTACTTATGTACATATAAACAATGGAATAATATCCTGAAACCGGTAAAAGTATTTTAAATATTTTTCGTTTATGTTGATTGATCACAAAATATTTTGATCTTTAAACTACTGATTTATTTGGCCTCTAGCGTGGTTTACACGTCGGGTAACCTTGTAAACTGAGTCTCCCCCTCTCTCTTGTTGCTTAACTCGGCCTCTAGCGTGGTTGACACGTCAGGTAATCTTGTTTAAGACAGTACTATTCCCCTTGCTCCTGAGATGCTCCATACGACTGCGGGCGAAACGTTGAGCTCCGACTCAAAATATGACACAGTCCATTCCCGGAAAACGAATATTTCTCATGACTCAGACTGTGGAAGCCTACGCAATTATTTAAACTATTTAGTTTGGCAATTCTATGAAACAAGATTATTTTTAATTTCCTCTAACAGTAATTCCAAATCGAGGGTTCCTTATACACCTGAGACGAACGAACTAGAATTTGAGATATTAAATTTTTTAAATACATCTCTGAATCCTGTTGCTAAGGTCTTTTAAATGCCTACTGGTATTGAATACAATTGTAATCTGCTGTAACGGAATAAATAAGGGTCAGTTTCCTTTCAATTTAAATATAGGGAAATGTTTTCAAAAGAAACCACATCTACTAAATAATCTAAACGTCAACTTTCATTCGCTAGTCATACTATACTAAACATTGCACTTGAAACAGGTGGCGAACCCTTAAGTTTTTAAGCAATGCATGTCTTCATTTCAACAGAGCGGCGCAAGTAATATCCCGTTGTTATTCAATGTCATAATACAAACAGTAAGTGGCAATATGCCGCTTTGTCATGATTATGATATTTATAGTTTTATTGATGGAAACGAAAGACTCAATTTTTCCTATTATACTTCACGGGCATTTAACACTGTTGTGGAAAATGAGTCCCACATTGAAAGTAAAAAAACCGAATCACGGAAATGGCCTTCAAATAACTGTAACTTATTAGAAAATGTAGAGTAGTATTATAAATAAAATCCACCCACAGATATACTTATAATATTATAACAATATGTTACTTTGTATAATCATCTTAGTCTTTGAAGCATATGTATAGTTTTTTTCAATGACATGCATGGTTTATGATCTTGTATGTTGTTTAAGTGACATACATTAGCATATGACATTATGTTTATAAGCGTACCATACGGTAGGCCTAGCCAAATATTAAATTAAGATAGTATATTTAATATTAGTTAAATTTCTAAAGTTTTCTGTATACAGATTTCAGTAATAAATATACCATAATTTTTAGACTAGGAACTGTTGTCAGGATATGCATAACGGTATAGCATCAATATATAAGCGCTGCTAGCTACTAGTACAATATATATAGAAAGTAATCTTACAATATGATATATTCTCATCAGATGTGGTCTTATATGGAGCTGATTAACCAAGTTCAATGAATTTATTGCAGTTATTAACAACTTAAATGAAATATACGCTCATATATACAATTCTATTTCCTTACTATTTTACAAAAACTTTATCTTACTCTTGCAAAACAGTTTTAACCAATTTCAGTTGGTCTATTTGCAATTATACCGGAGACATCTAGGGATGACTAGGCCCAAATTTACATAGTTCTCATTTTGAAAAATGGCAGAGGTTGTAGGCATCTCCTATGAACGGATTCTAAACGTTATGACTATTAAACACAAATGTTTTCGTTTTCAGGCATCATGAAGTTTACGAGGGTAGCATATAACCAAGGTAGCTTTGAAAAATAAATGCATGGCAAAACAAAAGTACATCCTTAGGTAGCATGGCAGTTCTTGTTACAATTCGTTATCTGTTATCATAATTTTTGCTTTTGGAAATAACGCACTTAGTATCAGGTCTGTTTACAACTGGTACAATGAATTTAAATTTCATCGAGTTTCTCTCAATGACGATTTACACGAAGATTGGCATATTTCCGCAGTTACGGATGAAAACATAGCTGCTATTCATAAAATGATTAAAGAAGACAACCGTGTCACATATAGAATTATACGGGCTACTTTGGGCATTGGAATCAATAAATAAAATTTTGCTCGATCATCTAAAAGGCAGGAAAGTTTGTTACCGGTGGATACCTCATAATTTAAATGATGGTCAAAAGCAACATCGTGTGGAATGGTGCATTAAAACATTAAAAAAATACAACGAAAGTAAATCTAAAGCAGTGTATGATATATAACAGGTGATGAATCATGGATGTATGCATTTATACCTGAAACATAGCGACAATCAACTCAATGGGTCTTTCCAACAGACCCCAATCCTGTCAAAGTAAAACGAGTTCGAAGTATGGTACAAAGATGATTGCCTCCTTTTTCTCAAAATCCGATCCTATTGTAAATATTGCATTAGAAGATAGGAAAACAGTAACTTCTAACTTGTTTGTCACGGGAGTTTGAAAAAGTGCGTGAAAATAGGCCTCGAAGTATACTAGTATTGCATCAGGACAATGCATCCTCACATACTGCTGCGCAAACTAAAACCTATTTATTATATTACAAGAGGTGGTCTCCTGTGGATCCTTGTACTGCGCCCTCTAGATCTATTGTACCCTCCAGATTTACTCCTATTCTAGGAGTCCTGTTTGTTTAATAAACTCCACGGTTTTCTTCAGATCTAAATCTTTTAGCCTGCTGGATCTTTTCTGCCCCCAGGATATTATATCTGCTGCTCGTAAAGGCATCACAGTGGTATATAAGGTGCTGAGGGGTTTCTACCTCTTCACCACACCCCCTGCATGTTGGTTCTTGTGTTAGTCCCATCGTGTGTAGGTGTTTGTTTAGTAGACAGTGTCCTGTTATTAATCTAACGTCTTGTTTGCCCATTAGGAGTAAACGTTCCGTTCTTTTCTTGGTTGGTTCATTTAGGAAGAGCTTTGAGTGTCTCTGCCCTGGTGACTCCAACCAGTGATTCTTGTACCATTGATTCAGCAATGTTTTTATTTCCAGCTTAACTGTCTCCGCTGAGATTCCAAAAGCCGGTTCTGGTCCTGTGAAAGGAAAACTTGTCCCCTTCGTAGCCAGACTATCTGCTACCTGGTTTCCTTCGATCTCTCAATGCCCGGGTACCCATATTAATTTCAATTTGTTCCTCGCTCCTAGTGCATTTAATCTGTGGATGCACTCTAGAACAAGTCCAGATTCTGTCTCACAGTATTCTAGTGCTTTTAGTGCGGCTTGGCTGTCTGTTACTATAGAGATTCTTCTGTTGCTAAAGTCGCTCTCTAGTAGTAATTTGGCGCAGGTTAAAATTGCGTACAGTTCTGCATGGAATACTGTCGTATAAGTTCTGAGTCCAATCGACTGATTGTGCCTCAGTCCTTTAGCTCCATATATTCCTGCTCCGGTTCCATTTGGTGTTTTGGATCCGTCTGTATACATGACTATATCATCTTTTTCCAGCGGACTATTTACATGTTCCCATGCTTTTCTTGCGGATTTAAAAGATTTAAAAGTGGAATTACTGGAGCATCCACCATACAGTCCTGGCCTTGAACCTTATGATTTCTTCCTATTTCCTAAATTAAAGGAAATAATGTGTGGTTTCCGATATACAAGTGCAAATGAAGCGGTTGTTCGAAAACAAAGTCTCTCAAGCGTCTCAGAAGAATGGATTTCTTGTTTTAACGATTGGTTTTATCAAATGCATAAATAATGTGTTGATTTAAAAGGAGAGTACTTCGAAAAACAATAAAAAATAATTTCTGGAGAATCAGAAACAAAGCAATAGTGGAAAATACTTATATTTTTCTCTTGTTAGCACAAAATTCCAAATTGTAGTATCCGCATTGTTGAGAACAAAAGAATTCTTGCATAATATAAAAATGAATTAAAAATATCTCACTGTACACAAAACAAAGACGTACATTCATTTGAATATGTAGGTTGTTTATAAATAATTTTTAATAGACAAGTGGTATAATCGTTTCTCTAACGATATAAATTTTGTCACCATTCTGCAATCCATATAATACAACTCAATGGACATTTTAAAGTATACTGCATTCACTAATGATGTGTTAATGTACCAAGCATGATTGTACATCCAATGATCTCATATATAATGATTGCAACATGAAGCTTTGATCAGGTGAAAGGATGACATACATTCTATGAAGATGCGCTCAGAAATGTTAAGAATATTTAACTGTATAAGTAAAGGGCAATGCATCTATTGTTCCAAAAGGAAAAATCTGGTGTGGCCATCACAATACCTCCCGCCATTTACAGCCTGAGTCACAAAAAAGATTAAGTTAATCCTTATTTTTGGATTAGCGAATTTTATTCTAATTTTGACAGTTTATTCCTTAAAATATATTCCAATCTAATCCAAGTAACTACCTTTTTTTTAAACCCCTCAACAGGATAAAATCCCAATTACAGAGTGGGTTCACATTCACACACATCCATGCCATAGTGGGATTCGAACTCAGAGGCGTTGCTCTAACCATTGAGCCACCGGAGTTATAATAAAATGAAGATTAAATTTTAAATACCAGGATAGAATAGAATTCACTAATCCAAAAATGAGGATTAGCTTAAACATTTTTGTGAATCGTTAATTTTTATTAATCTAAATACATATCTACATATTTATTTATGCTGGAAACTGTATTAAATTCCTTTTCTATTGTTCTATTTACTTTTTCCTTTTTAAAACGTTACTAACATTATTTTGAAATGATTAGTTCTTTGATAGTGACATTTATCTGTCAGTTACATACATTTGAATAACTGCATTTTGCTTGTTTAAAGCGTAGGATCTGGGATTTAAATTATAGATAATTTTATAAATTTATCCATAAAATGTATAGAAAAAGTATACAAATCTATAGAAAATTTAATAATCTTTAATTTTTATAATAACAATCTCGAAAAAATAACATTTAAAGGTATTTTTCGAAGAAAAACTTTTTTGAGCTTCTAGTAAAGTGCCATTTCCGGTTATCCGATTTTCACCAAAATCTAATGGGCTGTTTCCATTACATAAAAAGTTCGAAATACAAGGTTTCAAAATTTTCTGAATAATAGTATTTGAGTTCGAGTGGAGGATCCACACACACACACACACACACACACACACACACACACACACACACACACACATATATATATATATATATATATATATATATATATATATATATATATATACCGTGTGTCTGGCTTAAAGGTGTACATAGGAGACTAACATGGGAAATCAGTTTTTTGCAATTTCCTGCTCGCCTAATTATTTTAAGAAAAAACGCGTAAAATAAAAGTTTTAGGGCATAAAATTCTGCATCTAAATCAATTGTAACGACAGAAATTAATTATGAAAATGTCGAAAATTACGTTGAAAATATCGACAGCCATGGAATTAAACAAAAAATAAATAAATGCTTGACGTTTTATCTGTCACAACGTAAGTTAACTTATTTGACGTTTCTGGCAATTTGATAAAATTCCATGGCTGTCGATATTATCAAGGTAATTTTCGACATTTTTATAATTAATTTCTGTCGTTACAAAGCATGTAAAGGTAATTCTTTTTATTGATTTTGATGCAGAATTTAATGCTCTAAAACTTTGATTTGGCGCGTTTTCGCTTAAAATAATTAGGCGAGCAGTAAATTGCAAAAAAACTGATTTCCCATGTTAATCTCCTATGTACACCTTTAAGGCAGACACACGGTATATACACACATACACACAGACATCATAGTGAAAATATTAAAATTGGATTCTAGGGACCTTAAAACGTGGTCATTTACCAAAATCTCCATATGCGATTTTTAGCACGATCCCTATACCTCCCTTACCAAGGGTAGCGAGAGGTAAAAAGTCGATTAAACGTTAAACTGATAAATAATAAAAACACTATTATTACAAAAATGTTTCACACTTTTTATACAGACAAATATGTGTCAATTAATTTTGAATCTATAATCATTACATTAGCAAATAATAGTGTGCACATATATGATATATAATTTATACATCCGGCATAAAAAATTATAGAAATTGCATTCCTATTTATAGACTATAGATCATAGATATTATTCACAACATAATTATCTTTTCTTTCTCTATATGGTACTCTAACAAAAAGAATAAATATGAGATTATTTTTGATTGATCTTCATTATAATTTTCTTTGTGATTTCAATGATATATAATAATTAAACTGGTTAATTAATAAATCTTCCTTTACAAAAAAGTCTGTAGAATCGTTATTCGTTAAGCTTGTATCTCCACCCAGTTTTGGGTAGTGAATATCCACCCATTTTAGAGTAGGAGTTCCGATTTTAATATTATGATCCACCATGCACTTTTTATTAAAATATTCTATGGATATAATTTTTATTTAATTAGTGTATCTTGGCCTTAGGTCTCGGTATTAATTTATAACTCGTTTTTGATTATAATTATACGATCTTCAAGCCGAAGGATCTAACGGTTTATACAAATTTAACAAATTTGTATTTTTTCATATAACATTTATTAATTTTGTTATTGTAGGCCATTAATTTTACATTCATCTTAGAAATATTTAAGGAATTTTTAAATTATACCTGGTGTCTACTTTTTTGTGGACCATAGGAAGTACAATGTTAAGATTATCATTTTACGGTAAATTCTGTCCTATTAATGTTAGAAAAAAAAACTTAATACAAAAAAATGTTCAAAAAACTGCATCTAACAAGTATAAAGTATTATGAACTGTTTATTGCTAGGATACGGTGTATATAAACATATCTATAACAACCAGGGCATTATATGAGGGCATAACAATTCATTATGCCCTCATTATAATCCGATCATCGTTTATGGACTTTAAATTAGAAATAATATGAACGGTATATAATGAAAATTATTTTCTTTTTAATTATAATTCATTACAATAATAATAAGGATTGATTACAACAATTAATACATTTATTGATTACAACAATTAATATAATAAGAAAACAGCTTTGAAAGCACAACACAATACTTAAAATTGATTATGAAAAGGGCCTTAAAAAGCAATTTACTTTCACCACACATGTATATAGTAAGTACGTCGAATTGCAGACTACAATGTTTCGCATTGATTTTTGACGGATGACGAACAACTAATTTTTTTGGGGACGATATTTATCCACGTTTGAATTCATTTTTGATATTATTTACCGTCACATGTGACACATCCAAAGCAGTATAAACCCTCTAAAATGTAATAATATTCAGAAATAAGTGCATAAGAAATAAAGAACTGAGATCTGTCATGTGAAAACGAACCTCAAAATATAATTCTTACATCTTCTACAGACGAGACTGGAAAAATTAGGGGAACATTTATGCGTTTCTCTTCCTCAAAGTATGCAGAAGCATTCAAAATAATTTCTTTACACCGTTTCGATAAAATATCTTCCGAAACATCAAATTCACCCATTCCAACATCTCCAACGATATAGAATGTTGATGTTTTAAAAATAAATAAATGTTGATAATAAACAAAACAATTAAACAACATCCTTAGCAACGCCAAAGCTTAAGCATTATTGTAATCAAAATTGTTATAAATGAAAATTTATTTCTCATATTCTAGCACATGCGTTACTAGATGATAATGCCCATCGGACGACATCTATTCCTCGGACCAAAGGCCCTTGGGCTAGATGCTCGTCGCCCTCCTGGCATTATCATTATCGTAACGCCCTTGGTACATAAAATACTATTGTTTGCGAAAGAAAGGCAAAATAAAATAGGTATTAATTTTTAGCTATTTATAGAGTGTTATAAACAATAACATAAAATTTTAAACAATTGTACTGCGTGAGTTTGGCAAAAGAAATCTGTCATAAAGTTTTAACAATTATTGGATTCATTAATTTATTTATCAATAATCATGGATACATTTACCATCGCTGAAAAAACGCAATGGAACAATATTAACAATTAAAAATCAGTTAATATACTGTCAAACAATACAATTATTTGAATTGTATGATTTGTCTTGCATGGTACTCAGTAAAAAGCTTAAAGACATATATTTTATTTTATGTTTATCTCAGGACAAGAACCTATTATTTTAATAAATTTAGGCTCTTTGATGCAGTATTTAATTCTGAACATTATTTGTATTATATTTCTTATGGTACATAAAAAAGCTTAACTTGGTTTGAAATGACAAGCTTTAAAACACATAGGCTTGGCTTGATTTTTCAAGCTTTTCATAAAGAACTATGTAGTTAATTGTTTAATGATAATACAGAGTATTTGGCAATAATTAATATGAACCCATGATTAATTTATTTCAATTATAAAATAATTATTTAACAATTTATTTCTTCCTGAGGCAAAAATAAAGTTGTCGATGAAATAGAGCATAGAACATTTTGTAATACATTTATATTTACTTAATTACAAGAACAGATTTTCTTATATGATGATCAACCGATTACGCCATACATATAAACACACTTAAAACTAGACTGTACCGTACATTCACTTTCAAAAATAGCTGATGATTTGATCTAGTAACAATTGCTTTTAAAGTCCTTCACATGCAGAAAAAAATGATATATTGTTTATTTGACCCTGTAGAGTTTACTTTTTATCTGATAAACTCAAAATTTCAACCTGAGACCGAGACAGATGAAGAAAACAAGTCACATGCTGGTTTACCGTTTCATAGCTAGCCGAGATGAAAAAAGTTGATTTATATATAATTTTGTTGGTTTAAAAATAATATATTGTTAATTGGTTGTCTTTTATTAGAAGACAATAGTTTCCAAAACTTTTGGACCACACAAGAATATTATATTTTGAGTATGACAGAAACATTAGGGTCCTATAACAGAGTGTTTATATATACTATCTTAGTGGTTGTTATCCAAAAACTCTCTCTACACTTTCGCCAAATTTGTAATACGTTTTTATTGTAAACACGCATTGTTGCAATGTATAGAGTTCCATAACTAAAAACCGTAATGCTTTTTACTTCATAAATATCAACTGTCACACGACAGATATCTACGAGAAAAAATCTGGTATGGCCAACACAATACCTCCCGCTATGTACGCCTAAGTCACAAAAAAGATTAAGCTAATCCTTATTTTTGGATTAGCGAATTTTACTCTAATTTTGGCAGTTTATTTCTTAAAATATAGTCTAATCTAATCCATATAACTACCTTCTTTGATAATAAAATGAAGATTAAATTTTAAATACCGGGATAAAATATAATTCACTAATCCAAAAATTAGAATTAGCTTAAACTTTTTTGCGAATTGTTAATTTTTATTAATCTAAATACATACCTACATATTTACATATGCTGGAATCTGTATTGATTTCCTTTGCTATTATTCTATTTACATTTTTCTTTTTAAAACGTTACTATTATTAATTTGAAATGATTAGTTCTTTGACAGTGACATTTATCTGTCAGTTATATACATTTGTATACTGCGCAACCAAGAAGTTTTGTTTGTTTAAAGCGTAGGATTCGGGATTTAAATTATAGATAATTTTATAAATTAATCCATAAAATATATAGAAAAAGTATTATTGCAAATCTGTAGAAAATATAGTAATTTTTAATTTTTGTAATAACATCAATGTCGAAAAAATAACATTTAAAGGTATTTTTCGAAGAAAAACTATTTTGAGCTTCTAGTAAAGTGCCATTTTAGGTTATCCGATTTACACCAAAATCTAATGGGCTCTTTCCATTACATAAAAAGTTCGAAATACAAGGTTTCAAAATTTTCTGAATGATAGTATTTGAGTTCGAGTGGCGGATCCACAATTACATACACACACACACACACACACACACACACACACACACACACACACATACACACACACATACACACACACACACACACACACACACACATACACACACACATACACACACATACACACACGCACACATACACACAGACATCATCGTGAAAATGTTAAAACTGGATTTTAGGGTCCTTAAAACGTGCTCATTTACCAAAATCTCGATATGAGATTTTTAGCACGATCCCTAACCTGCCTAACAAAGGGTCGCGGGAGGTAAAAAATAGCGAGAAATTCAAAAAGCATTTAAACATCTTTTATTTAAACAAAATCTTTCACTAATACGCATTAATTTACGTATATTTTCAAATTTTTATCTAAGATAGTTTGAATTTGGCTACCGTATAGTAGAGATCTTTGGATCTCCGCCAAATTCTAGATTTCTGTAGAGATCCATGGATCTTTAACGAGATCCGATTTATGAAAATATTCTTGGATATCTGAGGAAATCCTTGATTCTTTTGTGTCTGACGAGATCTATACTGTAAATAATTTTATAATAACAATTAGCATCTCAATAAAATCTAATAACACTTAAAAAAATTCAAAGCCATGTCACAAACATTAATTTTTATTTCCACCGTAATTCTTCCAAGAATTGTGATCTGTTTTTAAAATCTTCTTAAAGAAAACATAAATTATCATCAACAAAGAATAAGAAGAAGTTATATTTTACGTCAGATTACTAACTAGGGTTTATATCTTCTCAGAATTATCTGTGCAAAATTTTACATATGAATGTTTGTCATACAGGTTTATATGTGCGTCATAATGAGTTTAAAATAAAAATATATTTGTGTAGGAGTACAATTCACTTGTAAATCAGGTTAAAAATATATTTGAAAGTGTGATTTATTAACTGTCAATTATAAACAGTTAAAAAGAATAATGTTTTTGAACTTTAAAACTGGATATTTGCTGTTTGTTTACTGCTGTTACTTTTATTTGTAATTGTTTTAATTTGTATGAATAATTAGAGATAGTGAACAGAAAATAACAAAACAATTTTATGCTCTATTAAAACTAGTAAAAGTTATACTTTTTCTATTATACAGGGTGATTCGAACACCGGATCACAGGGATTTAACATGTAAAATAAGATTTTCGTAACTTCCTGCTTGAATTTCTCAGAAAATGTGTTTTTATATTTTGCGTTCATAATGAAGTCATTACGATACGCAATTGTTATTATAAATATTAAAGAATTATTTATTCTCTATACGATTTGAATGCATTTTATACTTCATATTAAATGGACATAGAGTTAAAAAATTATAAAGATATTAAATATCATATATATTAGTCAGCTTTTCTATAACTCTGGAAACAGCTGCTACATTAAGAAAATTCTGATTGAAAGGTGTCCGTGTCAAGTGCAGTTGACAGTATGTTTATGTTATAATTTTACTGGAAATATAGGATCTTTCGTTAGAAACTTTCTGTATGGAATTTGTATAAAATACATACAACTGCCTTAAGGTAATGTACAAGAAATATAATCCTTTGCAAGGAACTTTATGTACGACATTTACCTATACAAAATACATAGAACTGACGGAAGGTAATGTGCTGGCCACATCAGATTTTTTTATTTAGGGAAGATTATTTACATGAAAATGTACAAATGGTTACAAATATAATCACAAATTGAGTAAGTAAATGTTATTGTAGAAGGCGCAAAATATAAAGAATAGTATAAAGAATCATTTTATAAGACTTTCTTTCGCACTTGTCAATTAGAAAACTCGCTAAGGCTCGTTTTCTAAATTATAGATAGATCTTATTTCGAAACTCAGATTGCTTATTTCTTAAAATTACTATACCCACAGATGGGTCAAGTTTCAAATTATGTGGGACCTAACAGAATTTCTCCGTTATTTTTTCGGTTTACGGTTTTCGATTTAGCTCCGGTTCGAAGTCCTGGTTTAATGAAAGGTCTCGTGGAATAAACTATAGGTAGAAATTATGAAAGTCCATGAACTCCCATATTTTTGAAATTCAATGACAAGTTATTGGAATTGGTTCTGAAACGTTGGTTAATAGAACATTTCAAATGTTTTCAGGAAAAATCTACACCAGTTTCACGACTTGCAGTCGGAGCTTTTTCGCTACATCAGTCACTCGTCCAAACTTTTTGCGTCGTTTGGTGGTTTTATTAATTGTGTAATTCAGTGGTTAATTTTTAGCAACTGGTTAAAAATTGTATCCAATTGTTTGTTATATTGTCGACATAGATACTTAATTGGTTAAATTTTTAACCAGTTGCTAAAAATTAACTACTGAGTTACGGAATCTCATCAGATAGCAACTGACACCGCTCTTAACTTAACAAATTTCTGTTCAGTACGAGTACTGAACAGAAATCGGCTCACCAAGTTATAATTTGCGCATATCGCTTTCATCTTTTTATACCCTGACGCTTGGACCGTCATCCTTTTTAGATCTTGTCTTACAATTTCTGAGGCCTGTATCTTAGGATTGTTACCGTTTTGCCTCCTTTACACATACCATTTAAAAGCGCCCACCTTCAATCTATAAGTTTATAAGAGAATAAATTTATTATTATTATTATTATTATTATTATTATTATTATATATATATATATATATATATATATATATATATATATATATATATATATATATATATATATTTCCTGAATCCTAATACAATATACTTTTAAAAAAATTTGCAATGTCCCCATGTAGGGTTTCATATAAATCACTATAAAACATTTTTAACAACCATATAGGCATTTACAGGTAACTTGTGTTACGGAAATTCCAAATCACTTTAAAATATTTGCATCCCACTATATGAACGGTCATTTTGTATTTACCTGGGAGTGAGACACGTTTTCCTACCCTAAACAAAGATTGATGCATCGACCTTTTAAAAAAGAAGAATTGTTCTACCTTGTGGTTGCATATAGTTTCAACCCAAAAAAGTAGCTACGGCTACGTCAAAACTTTACATTGTAACGACGCATAAGAAATATTTAACAAATTACGACCTTCAAGATCAACATTTTTGCTCATATTTTTGCGTTTACAACTTCTTCTTGAAGTGAAGAGTGTACAAACTTTACTGTGCAAACATGAATACCAGTATGTATTTATGAATTACTACTACATACTGCACGTTCAAATACATATATCATGTACTATGGGCCACACAGAAACACGTATGTCTCTATTTGCATAAGAAGCAAATACCAGTGAAACGTATGTCAAGATGAAGAAGAAGTTAACATTGAAATTGTATTTTATTTTGAACGATTGCAAAATTTTATTTTATTGGAAAAAATGTACAACATTTTCGCATTAATTTTCCTAAAGTACACTCCTTTTGTATTTACACAATTGTTCCACCTTTGGTCCAATTGTTCAAAACACTCTTGAAAACCATTTTCTGAAAGTACCTTCAGCTGCCTAGTCGCATTTTTCATCACCTCTGCTGAATTAGCAAAACGTTGTCCGTTCAATTTTCATTTTCAGTAGTGGGAATCAGAGCCGTATCTAGGGTTTTGAGCGCCTGTGGCAAAAAAATTTTTGCGCCCCTACATATCAAGAAAATAAAAACAAAATAAACGACTGATGAGCGGTTCGCGAGTTACTAACAAATTAAACTTACATGAACATTTTCTAAAATTTAAAACTTTTGCAAATCGGCTTAGTTCTCATATTTTCATCTAAAATTTTGACACGATTAAAGATAAACAATTTTACGTAGGTATTTAATACGTGTCGAAATTTCAGATGAAATGAGATTTAAACCAACTTGCAGATGTTTAAAATTTTAGAGGAATTTCATGTAAGTTTAAGTTTTTAGTAACTCTCGAACCGCTCAATGGCAAAAATCGTCTATACTCTGTTCTATTTAAAACATTCAGTAGATAGCGCTCGCATTAGCGCCATTTTTAATTAGCCAAAATTACATTGGGTAAACTTCTTTCGTATCTCCAATTTCAGCCAATCAGAGAGGTCAAAACTATTCCCTATTCTGTACAATACGGAATGGCTAAAATGGAACAAGGTATAATACGTGACATGAAGGAGAATTTCATACTGAATTCAAATTTTCAAATCGCGTTATTGTATTTTTAACCGGATCAGAGTTGTGGATGAATTTGTAGGAAAGAGCTGAAAAAAATCATTCAAAAATCATCAATAATAAACTGTTATACACAGTAAAACCAAAATCTGTTATACTCTCTTCCATTTAAACTATTCAGTAGATGGCGCCAGTCAGTAGCTGAAATTACATTGGGTAAACGTGTCCCTTGTCTTTAATTTCAGCAAATCAGAGAATTTAAAACTATAAGAGTCCCCGCAGACTACCGATTTTTGATCGGCCGACAGTTTAATCGGTTGCAATGAGGACTATAGTAATTTCGAATCGTTGGGTGTGCGCACTCACTAGTAATTAAGCAACCGATTAAACTGTCGGCCGATTAAAAATCGGTAGTGTGCGGGCCTCTTAATACTGAATGGCTTAAATGGAACACGATAGATACTAAGTATTAAACTATTTTTTAACATAACTCTTTGAGAGATCATCCGAGGCAAAAAAGTAAGAACCCTTTTATGTGCAGGAAATTACGAGGTTTTTGTATTCTTGTAAAATTTTGACCCAAGATGGCGGCAAAATCCGAGGTGGGTAGAGGGTGCAAAACTAGTATGTCTTTTTGGAGGTCCTAATAAAAAGACTAAAATTCACGCCAGCTTGTCACCAATTATTTCCACAATAAACACCTTGCCGACTGGCCTATCTGTCGATAATTATTTGTTAAATTTATCAAATAGATTTTAGAAATATTTGATCTAAAACCATGTAAATAATTAAAATTTTGCGCCCTTAATAATTTGGCGCCCGTGGCGTGTGCCACCTTTGCCACGCCTTAGTTACGGCACTGGTGGGAATCGGTAAAAATTGAGCGGTGCAAAGTTAGGAATATTGTGACAAGCCGAGGGTAAGAGCAATATAATAGATAAATAACTTTTTATAAACTTTTCTAAATTATAGTTTCAATATTCATATTTTAACTCTGTTTATCTATTTAAGTCAAAATTCAGTTTAGAAATTCTTTTTGTATTATGATAGTCACGACATTTATTTGTTGGTAATTAAGTCTGGAAATTATTATGTATACGTGCGTGACTTTGAATGCCTAGCCTATGCACCCCGTACCCCTAAGATAATCCTGTCCTGAAGATAGCGTTATGTTTTTAAAGATAGACGAGATTAATTCGTCGAGTCGTGAAGACGTGTTTTGTCTTGACGAGACATGTAGTGCCTTTTAGTTTTGGGGCGACGCCCGCCCGTTGGGTTACGGAATGTAACTTATTAGTAATGGCTTAGTTATAGTTGTATTAGTTTAAATGTAAATAAAGGTTAGTTTTTAAATAACAAGTATTTGTTCATGTCCGTAGTATTCATCATAAAGTTAAAGTGCAAGTTTATGTGTGTTCGTCATTTTCACGAAACCGTGGACGCCAATGATCCAAGCGTCCACCAGTTAGAATAAAGTGTGTCATCGCTGGAGTAAACAGTAAGAAGATGTATTAGCAGTCATCTCTTCCGCACCCCCCTCGTGTTACAATATAGAAAGGGTGTTTCAGAGTGGTGACATTGTTCTTAGTAATGCAATTTTTCACCATCAGGGAGAGCAAAACCCAATCGTTTCCTGCCTAATTTTCAGGATGGATTTGTTGAAAAACGTTCCACAATTTCAAATTTAGCAATTATTGCAGAACACATATCATCTACACTGCATAGAGGCGGTCAAGTGGATGTTATATATATATATCGATTTTCAGAAAGCATTTGATCAGTTTGATTTAAATATATTGCTAAAAAAATTAGAGGCTCTATGTATGAACAACAACCTAATAGAGCTATTTAATTTATATCTGTATGGAAGAAAACAATTCGTTAAGTATAATGGATACAATTCAAATTATTTTATTCCTACATCAGGCGTACCTCAAGGATCAGTCTTTGGTCCTTTTCTATTTTTATTATTTATTAATGACATTAAATGATTATAAGTTGCTTCAATTACAATTAAACACAATTGCGGAACGGTGTTCAAACAATAATCTCAAACTCAATATCAATAAATGAAAAGTAGTATCATATTTCAGAACAAAAAACCCTATCACATACAACTACGATATTAATAATTTTGTATTAAAAAAATCACTCGTCATTAAAAACTTGGGAATACTTTTTGATTCAAACTTTAAGTTTTATTTGCATATAGAAGGAGCAATGTAATTTTTCACCCTCAGGGAGAGCAAAACCTAGCCTAATTTTCAGGACGTTTTCGTTTGAATGCATCTCGAAGGCATTGAAGGATCTCCACTTTTGGTGTATATATTTCTTCATAGTTTTGCTTGTGGCATTATTTGAGCTACTTATTTCTATCCAAGACTTTTTTTAAGATGGCAGGATACAATATTGCACGCTTGAGAAGTTATATTCCTTTCACTAATATATTATGTATATGATCTATGAGAATAGTTTATATAGATCACATAAATTATTATAGTATAAAAAACTTGTCTACTTAGCATATATTTCCTTGAAATAAAAAATAGTACAAATTAAATTCAAAGATATTCACCTATACATATTATAGTGTAACGTTTTTTTTTTATTTATTTATTTATTTGGGTAAAGTGTAAATATTAGACAATTATTATTAATTAAAATAAAGGTTTATTACTATTACTAAATATTAAAGATATTAAATAATGACGATTACTAATATTGAACAATTATCAAAAACTAACACTAACACTATGTATTTCCACGATATTACCGATTATTTATTTCACTACGCGTTCCAATCTTAGACTGCCGGTCTGTTGCAGACTTTTGTAGACTGCTTATGCGATATTTATATCACTATATTCAAGTCACTATATACTTATATTACGTTCAACTGCCCACCTACCGACCTCCACAGCGTCTATATACTCGACTCAACAGCGTCTGTATAATCAACTGCTCGGACAGAAGTCACACCTTTCACCTCACTGTCTGTCTATTTATGTAACTAACTTTCTCTGTCCACAGCCTCAGTATCACCAACTATCCGTATGCCACAATTCTTCAACATCAATGCCGAGTATCCACTCCAACTCGCTGTTACTGTCCTTGTATACCTAGCTTCACAATACTCGTCAACACTACCGAATTTTCACATCCGCAGCTATCCCAATATACCAGTAACTTCCAGACTCGTCGTTACTGTCCTTGTACACTATAGCTTCCCAATACTCGTCAACACTACCGAGTATTCACATCCACAGATATCCTAGTAACTTCCAGAGTCCTCCAATCGACACTATACTGCATACGGTCACACGATACTGCTGTGCTTCACTAACACTCTATGTGAATGTCTTTACATGTAACTAACTCTTAAGCATAGCTGCGTCCCTTTTATACAGCTGCCATTACCTTCTAGAAAGCTTTAGAATGTTCGACCGCATAATAACAATGAACACAAAAGGTTCAGGAGACCGGAAGTAATTAAATACGTCGCGGCTTGTTTGTTTACGTAGCCAACTAACATGAAAGATATTTATTTAACACTTAGACAAAGTTACCAATTCACAATTTTAAAAATACTCAGTTTTTGACAAAAATCACTTTAAGTACGCGAAATAGAAAAAATAATTTTCATATCTGGAAATAAATTTCCAGAAATTAATATCTAATTAGCATTTATATCCAAACAAAGACATTAGTATTTGAGATCCTATCAAAATTAATTACAGATTTAATTAATTTAGCTGAAGGCAACAATTAGTTACATAGAAATTTTGACCATGCTAGAAACATTCTCTTGATTTACACACCATTTCATTTTGTATACGTGTAAATATCTTCAAGGTTCCCTATAGAGCTGTCAGCCATAAATTTATTTAGTCTATTTTGAAGTGCGTGGGTGGTGGTACCAATCATTCAACAATGATTTAGAGAGAACTAACAAAAAATTGGGAAAAATATTACAAGAAAAGTTATTGTACAATAGTTAGCGTATGCGGATGATGTAGTTGTTTTAGATGAAAATGAAGAGCAACTCAGAAGAATGATAGAGAGAATACATGTAGTTGGAAGAAGTATGAATCTGGAGTTGAATGTTGATAAATCCAAGGTGTTAGTATTTGAAAGGAGTAAATTGGTGACTGTGTGCAATGTGTTGGTGGATGGAATAAAACTGGAGCAAGTGAATGAGTTTGTATATTTGGGTAGCATGATGTCAAGGGATGGTCGAATTGATAGAGAAATTGAAAGGAGAGTGTGTGCGGGGTGTAAGGTAATGGGTGCTCTGGGTACGTTTGCTCGAAACGTAAACGTATCTAGAGAAGCTAGTTTAAGTGTGTATAATGGAGTGCAAATGCCTGCTTTGATGTATGGAAGCGAATGTTGGGCATGGACGGGAAAAAAAAGAGAGTGACTGCCGTGGAAATGAGGTATTTACGTGGAGTATGTGGATATGTAAGACGGGATCGCGTGAGGAATAATTTGGTGTATGAAGAATGTATGGTTAGGAAGAATGTTGTTAAGAGGAATGAGCCAGTTGAGATGGTTTGGTCATGTGGAGAGAATGAAGAGTGAACGGCTTGTAAAGCGTATATATCTTAGTGAAATTGAAGGTGTTCGTTTGCGTGGCCGTCCAGTGTGTAAGTGGATTGATGTGATTGATAAGGTACTAAAAGAGAGAAAGTTTCCGAGTGGGAAGAGAAGAAGAGCGTGTATGAATGCGATTATGAATGTGGCTGAGGCGAAAGAAGTGTGCTTAGACAGGAATGTGTGGCGAAGGATGATTGTTTCGTAAATATTATTGTGGTTCGGTTGCGGTATTTCGCTACCGAAAATCGGTCACTTTAATATGTTAAGAGTGAGGAATATATATTTTACCTATGATGTCAGGTTAGTAAGAATGTTGTTGAAAGAGAGACTGATTTTTTTTGGGTGATGTTATTTTAATTCTTTTGGGTTTGTGCTAACCCACTAAGTGGGAAATGCGTGATTTTATGTATGTATGTATGTATGTATGTATGTATGTTTGAGTCGCAATGGGTCAAGCGAGATAGCGTCAAAAAGTATTCTGAAATTTGGATAGGAAACAATTGATTTTGCTGCAACACTCCGATACATCGATGTTGAGAAATTATTATCTACACTCATTAAAGTCATAGAACTAAAGAATGTAACACTAGAAATTTTTATTTTTCTATAATAAACTAATAATTTATCTGTCAGAATCTAATCTATCAAATACCGTTACCTGTTAAGAATTCTAGGTATGTGCCCTCCATTTTGAAACAATATCTAGTGTAGCTTGTAGCAAATAAACAAGTGAACATTAATCAACACGCTATAATCATAACAAGGAAACAATTTAGCGTCGCATTATTTCTACATTTATGTTATTTTAAATCGGGTCACTTTGTATTATGTACTTAACTTTCTAGGTACATTTTTATATCAAATATACGACTATGTTCTAATAATATAGTAGATGGTTAAGGCTATAGATCTTTGCAAGAAACTGGGGCTTAATGAATGCAAGAACAACCAATGTTCACATTAGAAATTAGTCATTTAAAATCAACAAGAATCTATGTTTAATAGCTTATAACAGCGACGTTTCGGTGCATTCTTGCACCTTTTTCTGGGTTTGTTGTGCTATTTTTATCATTTGTTTCACCTCACCTCAGCTCAAAGTGAGATGAGTTTGACATAAGCTGAGCTGAGATTTTTGTGAAGTAACAACAACAAGAACGACAACAAATTCCGTAGAATTGCCAGTTAGAAAATTCGAAGTACTGTCCGCTGAACATGACGAAAATAACCAATTATCCAAGTCAATCAAGTCATCATTTGATAATTGCTTCTAAAAATAAATTTAAAACATTGTAATTAACTTTTAATTTGGCCTGAAATTTGCTTTTTACCTTTAGGTAAGGAAGGTATTGTCTTTGGTCAAAAGATTCGGTCGTAAGTTTTTAATGAATAAACACGTTTTAAGGTCTCTAGAATACAATTTTACTATCTTTACGATGATGTCTGAATGTGTGTGTGTATGTGGATGTGTGTGTGTGTGTGTATTTGTGTGTGTGTGTGTGTGTGTGTGTGTGTGTGTGTGTAAGTGTGTGTATTTGTGTGTGTGTGTGTGTGTATGTATGTGTGTGTGTATGTGTGTGTATTTGTGTGTGTGTGTATGTGTGTGTGTATGTGTGTGTGTGTGTGTGTGTGTGTGTGTGTAACAAAATTTTCGTCTGATAACTCTAAAACTACAATTCCAAAAATTATAATTCTTTCGTATTCCTCTTCGTTGCATCCATATGAAGAGCTAATTAGATTTTGGTTATAATTTGTCAACCGGAAGTACCCTCATTTGAAGATTTTAACAGCTTTTCTTAAAAAAACCATGGTAAATATCAGTTTTTCATATTTAATGTTATTATAAATATTAAAGAACATTGTATTCTCTATACGATTTGACTGCATTTTATACTTCATATTAAATGGATATAGGGTTATAAAATTATAAAGAAATTAAATTTCATAAATTAGCTAGGTATACTAGAAACAGTTACTATATTAAGAAAATTCTAATTGAACGATGTCAGTGTCAATTGACATATTCGTAGTATATTTGTGTTATAATTTTACTCGAAATATAGGATCTTTTTGCTCGAAACTTTCTGTATGGAATTTGTATAAAATACATACAACTGTCGAAAGGTAATGTACATACAAGAAATTTAGAATCTTTTGCAAGGAACTTTCTGTATGGATTTTGTAGAAAATACATAGGCATTTACGAAAATTCTACCGATAGATACCGCATCTACCGACTGTGTTCGAAAACACGAGTGGTAAAAAGTTACCGTGTTCGAAAATTGTATAATATCTACCAGATTCATCTACCGGATTCATGAAGAATCTAATCTCAAAAAAGGTAGTGATGCAAAACGAAGCGCGCGCGTTAAAATTGGAAATGTGTTCAAAGTAGGACTCTGCTTAGTTTGTTAACTACATTAAATTTTTATCATGTTTTATATGTTATGGATCTACCCCTGTTTACCACTTGCGTTCTTAAAATACCGATTCCGGTAGCTATAACTTGATAAACAGCTGTTTACCGGTAACAGTTCACCGGTAAAATTTTCGTAAATGCCTCATATAACTGACGGAAGGTAATGTGCTGGCCACATCAGATTTTTTCTTGTAGAACTTTTCCAATACACCAAAATATACGTTATTTAGTTCTTGCATTGATGTTGTTGCAAACATCTCTGATATGTAGCAATTCAAGAAACAAACATTTGAAGAAATTTCCTGCATTTAATAACTGTAAAATTATTGATTACAACAAAGGATATTTTGATTACTACCCAAAAATATTGATTACAACAATGAATGCAACAATGAATCAAATATTTTAATGCTAGCAAATTTATACGATTCTAATATGTTTTGTTTTGTTTGCAGGTAAGCCAACTTTCAATCTAGTTCACTGTGGAATTGGTATGCATTCTTTTGTTTATTAATTCTAATATTTTCAAGGATAACTTGATTGCCACATTTTTTTTATAGTTTTCTCTATAATATTTTTACTGTTTACTTAAGTCAATAATGTCTATAAGTATGCTGTAATATTTCTATGTCGATTGTCGACAGTTATAAAATGACTTGGATTTTTGTCGGTATTTGTCTATCCTTGATTGAGATAGTTCGATCTAACTACTTTATTGTACTGACCTCGATTGCTATAAGAATTTCTATTTACAATTACTTTATAAAAACGAAATAGTTTGCAGATATTTAGACCGCATTTCATACTGATTATGTATTTGAAACATATACATGTTGCCACACCTTTTAGACATTAAGAAAATATACAATTGAGACTTGTTTCATACCTATGTTATTCAAAGGTGTTCAGTCAAAATTTAAGAGGCAACTACAAATTAAATTGATTATCTCTATAAAAAAAATCTGGTCTACACAATACCTTCCGCCATTTACAGCCCGAGTCACAAAAAAGATTAAGTTAATCCTTATTTTTGGATTAGCGAATTTTACTCTAATTTGACAGTTTATTTCTTAAAATATAGTCTAATCCAAGTAACTACCTTTTTTAAATCCCTCAACAGGATTAATTCCCAATTACAGAGTGGGTTCACATTCACACACATCCATGCCTTAGTGGGATTCGAACCCAGAGCCCCGAGGGCACTCATGACATAAAGCGTTGCTCTAACCATTGAGCCACCGGAACTATAATAAAATGAAGATTAAATTTGAAATACCGGGACAGAATAAAATTCACTAGTCCAAAAATGAGGATTAGCTTAAACATTTTTGTGAATCGTTAATTTTTATTAATCTAAATACATATCTACATAATTGCTTATGCTATTGTTGCATTTACTTTTTTTTTTAAAAACGTTATATTATTTTGAAATGATTAGTTTTTTGATAGTGACATTTATCTGTTAGTTACCTACATACATTTGAATAACTGCGGATTTAAATTATTATAGATAATTTTATAAATTTATCCATAAAATATATATAAAAAGTATTAATGCAAATCTATAGAAAATTTAATAATTGACCCCGACGCCAAATATATCGAACTGTTAATGGTACAAACTTGACACCTATGGTGCACTCTCCACGCCAGCAATGAGTACCCGTGAGGTGACGCTTGGTAAACGCCCGCACGGTACAAATATGTCATCATCATTACCGATATCTTCGTACAAAGCAGATTGGCACACCCAGCAATGGGTAATATGCCGCGATGATATATTTTATTTATTTTAATTTTTATAATAACAATCTTAAAAAAATAACATTTATCGGTATTTTTCGAAGAAAAACTATTTTGAGCTTCTAGTAAAGTGTCATTTCCGGTTATCCGATTTTCACCAAAATCTAATGGGCTCTTTCCATTACAAAAAAAGTTCGAAATACAAGGTTTCAAATTTTTCTGAATGATAGTATTTGAGTTAGAGTGGAGGATCCACACACACATACACACAGACATTGTGAAAATGTTAAAATTGGATTCTATGGACCTTAAAACGTGGTCATTTACCAAAATCTCGATATACGATTTTTAGCACGATCCCTATACCTTCCTTACCGAGGGTAGCGGCAGGTAAAAACATCTTTTCTGTTTTCTATTCTTGCTAGCATGTTGTCTATGTACCCTGGGCCCCTAGGGCTAATCTAAAGTCTAGCATCACGTGACTTGGATATTGTATATCGTCTTAGCAGGTATAGACTAGGCTGCTTATTTCATCTGAACATCTGCCTATAGGCTGGCGTGATTACTATCACGTCAGCTAACACACTGTAGTGTATAGTGCAGTGGTTAAAGCGAAGGCTAGTCCAAGAATTCAAGGTGTGAATCCACCAAACATACCAGAGAGCAAAAATAAAGATGAATCTATGAGGATAGTTGTCTCACAAGAATATTTTAAAAGATTTGATGATTATAATTAAAAAATTGCTTGCTTTTGAATACCAACACCCATTATTTGTGCCGCTCTATTAAAATGAAGTCAAGCATTGAATGGATTCCCTGCCTACTCTGTACAGTAAAATAATCTTATACCGCTCATTTAACATATTGTTTGATTACCTTCCGCTATTTAATTTTTATTAATTTAAATATACATACCTACACATTTAGATATGCTGGAAACTATTAAGTTTTTTTCCATATAACCATTGTTCTATTTACATTTTCTTTTTAACGCTAATATGTATTGGGGTGTATTCTGTAAAAAATATTTTAATTTTAACATGCCTTTAAAAAATTATATTTTAACATGACTGTTAACAATAAATTCATTTTTTGGGATTCTCTACGCGAACCTTTGACACTGCTGTTAAAATCATAAATTTTAACATGCCTGTTAAACACCAGAATGAAGTGATCAACAAGACAGAAAAAAGGCACGTCTTTGCTAAAGTAATGTAGTTTGTAACCATAACAAATAAATAAACATGATAAAAAGAGTGAACAACTGTCAGTTTATAAGTATCACTTTGAAATTTTAGAAAACTAATCTGTCATTTTGAAATTTTAAAAAACGAATGGAAAAAATGCTTCGGAAAATAAATAAAAATCTGCTGCATAATCATGTCTCATTTTTAGGTTTCATATTAAAAATGAATTACATTGAAATTGTAAACTATTAAGTTATCATTAGGTATGTAAAATTTCTTCTGCTTGATCCTCAGAATTGACAATCCAAAATGTTAAGTTACGTTGGTTTGACAAACAAAACAGGAATAAGCAATTTTAACTGCATTTAATACCTACATTATAATAAAGTGCTATGTTTTACGATACATCTAAATCGTGCTCTCGGTATACCATTCAAAGTTCACTCTTTGTCGAATTATGTTAATTAAATATTCCTACTAGACATACGATGGAACGGGTGACCGTAATTAAATAAAATACTTCGTAAAACAGTTGTATATTTTATTAAATAACAACTAGATATTTTTTATATTCATCCATGGTATTTTTCTTCGTTTTCTATTTCATTTTCATTAATTAGAAGTGCAACATATTCAAATGCTGTTATAATATTATTGTAAAAACAGATGTTAAAATTTTAAAGGCATCGATTTGAATGACGTTAAAATATACAGTTTTAACACCTCATTTTAACACGGGTGTTAAAATTTTAACAGAATTGATAGTTACAGAATAGAAAATATATTTTAACAGCAAGTTTATTTTTAACATACTGTTTAACATCAACAGTTTTCTTACAGAATACACCCCATTATGGGGTCTCCTGGCCGCGTGCCTGAGTGTCTGGTCGCGAATCTGGGGAACCGGGTTCGATCCTGACCGATGCCAAATATTTCAAATTTTAAAATGGAATAAAATTGACCCCTGTGGTGCACTCTCCACGCCAGCAATGAGTGCCCGTAAGGTATCTCCTGGTAAACGCCCACACGGTACAAATATGTCATCATCATTACCGACATCTGCGTAGAAAGCAGATTGGCACACCCAGGAATGGGTAATATGCCGTGTATAGGCCAGTCGCCCGGAAGATTAAAATCGGCAAAAAGATTTAACTATTTAGTTTATTGAAGGCTTCTTTTAGACATACCCATTTTTCCCCTCGTGTTATATCTAGTTCGGATGTTAATGGCGAAAATTAGTTTTTTGAGAGTGACATTTATCTGTCAGTTACATACATTTGAGATGAACTGTGTAACCAAGAAGTTGTGTTTAAAGCGTAGGCTTCGGGATTTAAATTATAGAATTATTTATAAATTCGTTTCTCCTTTTTAAATTATTGTGGTCCGGTTGCGGTATTTCGCTACCGAAAATCGGTCACTTTAATATGTTAAGAGTGAGGAATATGTTGTACCTACGATGTCAGGTTAGTACGAATGTTGTTGAAGAGAGACTGATTTTTTTTTGGATGATGTGAATGCGTGATTTTATGTATGTATGTATGTATGTATGTATTATTTATAAATTTAGCCATAAAATATAATAGAAAAAGTATTAATGCAAACTTGAGATTGTATAGTTTATGTTTAAATAATAATATTATATAGTTTTTAGAAGAATTTTCTGACTATTACGTATATCGTAGCACATTCATGACTTTCGTTTTCATACTATCATTCAATATTCATGTACTATAGTTATACCATATAAATCTCACGTTACATAACGTTTAGTGCACGTTGCATTTGTTGTATACCTATTGATTTAGGTCGCCTAATCACCTGTTTTCTTACTAGTTCATAATTTATCAACGGCCACTAAACGACTTTGTAAAATGTAAACTCAAAAACATTGATTGCAAAATTACAAAACAACATATGTACAGATGTTTCATGGTTTTAGAAAGGTGTAAATTTATTAAAAACTTTATTAATTAAAGGTTAAGTATGTGAAGATGAGCAGAAAAAAATAAGATGGATGCCTGACATTTTTAAAATGAAATGAAGATAAAATAAGACAAGGTCTCCCAATTAAGAACAGACAGTTTTTGTAAAACATTACTAGAAATTGAACAGCTTTTGGCTAAAACAACCATAGTACAATTTTTTACCTCCCGCTACCCTTGGTAAAGGAGGTATAGGGATCGTGCTAAAAATCGCATATCGCGATTTTGCTAAATGACCACGTTTTAAGGTCCGTAGAATCCAATTTTAACATTTTCACGATGATGTCTGTGTGTATGTGTGGATCCTCCACTCTAACTCAAATACTATCATTCAGAAAATTTTGAAACCTTGTATTTTGAACTTTTTCTGTAATGGAAAGAAGAAATTAAATTTTGGTGAAAATCGGATAATCGGAAATGGCACTTTACGAGAAGCTCAAAATAGTTTTTCTTGATTAAATTTTCTATATATTTGCATTAATACTGTTTCTATATATTTTATGGATATATTTATAAAATTATCTATAATTTTATTTTAAACAAACAAAACGCAGTTATTCAAATATATGTAATTGACAGATAAATGTCACTATCAAAGAACTAATCATTTCAAAATAATATTAGTAACGTTTTAAAAAGGAAAAAGTAAATAGAACAATAAAAAAGGAATTCAATACAGTTTCCAGCACAAGTAAATATGTAGGTATGTATTTAGATTAATAAAAATTAACGATTTACAAAAATATTTAAGCTAATCTTCATTTTTGGGTTAGTGAATTCTATTCTATCCCGGTATTTAAAATTTATTCATTTTATTATAGCTCAATGGTTAGAGCAACGCCTCATGTCATGAGTTCCCTCGGGGCTCTGGGTTCGAATCTCACTAAGGCCTGGATGTGTGTGAATGTGAACCCACTCTGTAATTGGGATTTAATCCTGTTGAGGAGTTTTAAAAAAGGTAGTTACTTGGATTAGATTAGACTATATTTAAAAAAATAAACTGTCAAAATTAGATTCAAATTCGCTAATCCAAAAATAATGATTAACTTATTCTTTTTTGTGACTCGGGCTGTAAATGGCGGGAGGTATCATGTTGGCCACACCAGATTTTTTATTATAAATCGGCTAAAAGGGGTATCAATTAACATTCCTAAGTTAATATCTTATTTTTAATATATAATCTATAACATTTTCATGTCTGAAGCGAATTTTAGAAACATAAGAATTAATTTTCTAACTTCTTGTCCTGAATAGCTTATAAACATTTTATTATGTATTGTTCTTAAATAAATAATAAAAGTTTAAACAAAACTCACACAATAATGCTAAGAAACAAGTGCATTATTTACTGCATTTTCAAATGCCATAACATTTACCATTTACTCAGAGTAGGCTAATAAAATAACATCAGCGCATCACTGACCTTTCAAAATGTCTTCGCACTTCGGTGTTACGTCATTCGCACCTTCATTTTTTCCCTATGAAGAAGAAGATGTTATCATAAATGGCATACAATTTTTTCCGTAATTTTCTTTTTATCTATTTTTAGTAATATTCGATAAAAATTTGTGTATGTTTTATAATTTGTTGAAAATTTAAACCAGTCGACCTATTATGAGCCTAGGCCCGTAATTGAAACGAGAAGTATGGAATACTTTTTCAATGTGGTGTACTATGTATATAGACTTGTATTTCAAGAACACGTCATGCAGAAACCACGAATTTTTTGTTCATTTCCAAGGCTAACTTATAAGAAATGAACCAATACATTGAGTAAGGAAATATTTATATAGTTTAATAGATAGTGCATACCTTTGCACATAACTTATTATACCATTCACAATTGGATTGAATACAGTCTATTAGTAAGCACATATATAGGGTCTTGTGGCCGCGTGTCAGGTCGCGAATCTGGGAAACCGGGTTCGATTCCGACCGACGCCAAATATTTCCAATTTAAATGGCACTAAATTGACCCCTGTGGTGCACTCTCCACGCCAGTAATGGTGCCCGTGAGGTGATGCCTGGTAAGCGCCCGCACGGTGCAAATATTTCATCATTACTAATATCTGTGTACAAAGCAGATTGGCACACCCAGCAATGGGTAATAAGCCATGATGATATATATTATTAATTTTAGTAAGCATATATACGTAGAATGACTAATATAATTTTTTTTTCATTTTTATATAAAATTTGTTACAATACCTATCACCATTTTCTGAAATAATTATTTCTTTGATAGTGACATTTATCTGTCAGTTACATACATTTGAGATATGAACTGTTTAACCAAGGAATTTTGTATACATTTACACAAATTCCATACAGAAATTTTTTAGCAAAAGATCCTATATTACCAGTAAAATTATAAGACAAACACACTTATGTCAATTGCACTTGACATTGACATCTTTTAGTCAGAATTTTCTTTAATAGTAGCTGTTTCCATAGCTGTCAACTTTATGAAATTTAATTAATTTATAATTTTTTACCTCTATATCCATTTAATATGAAGTATAACATGCAATCAAATCGTATAGAGAACAAAATATTCTTTAATATTTATAATAACATTAAATGTGAAAAAATGATACTTAACATCGTTTTTTCAAGAGAAACTGTTAAAAATCTTCAAATGAGGGTACTTCCGGTTGACCATTTATAACCAAAATCTAATCAGCTCTTCATATAGATGTAACGAAGAAGAATACGAAAGAATTATAATTTTGGAAATTGTAGTATATTGGAGTTATCGCAGACGAAATTTTTGTTACACACACACACACACACACACACACACACACACACACACACACACACATACATACATACATACATACATACATACATACATACATACATACATACATACATACATACATACATACATACATACATTCATACACACAGACATCATCGCGAGAATGTTAAAATTGGATTCTAGGGACCTTAAAACGTGCTCATTTACCAAAATCTCGATATACGATTTTTAGCACGATTCCTATACCTCCCGTACCAAGGGTAGCGGGCGGTAAAAATAAAGGGCCCAAAATAGAGCCTTGTGGAAAGCCAAATCATATATAAAATAAAACATTTGTTAAGAAATACATTGGATAAGATTGTTATATAAATTTTTTCGTTATATTAAATGCTTCAATGATTCTGTATGGATGTTCCTTAGCCCTTCACGACTCACTGAACCGTTTTGGATACGCTTCAAATAACCCAAAACACGTCTACATATATTATAACCTTAGTAGAAATGAAATCAAGTGTTAATTCCTTCACAAGAAGTTGTTAAACATAAAAAATTCAGTCACATTGTACAAGTAAAAACACTTTTTGTGTTCCTCTTAATTTACTGTTATTTGACTCTCTTAAAACTGGTCTACAATCTACAATTATCAACTGTGTTGAGCAACAATTGTCTAACAGTAGTCAGCAGGCTTCGGTCGACCCACCCATTCACTCATTTGACATTCATTGATTTATACAAACCGTAAATATCAATTAGTGACAACAGATACTAGAGACTCGAATGACTGATGGAGAAACGAACCCATACCTTGATATTATTTTAATGGCAAAAAGAAGATCAAACAGTTACTACTACAAAAATTATTTCGTCTCCAGGGCCGGGTTGGGAAGATTTAGCGGCCCGGGAAAATTATAGCATGATCGGCCTTATTTCCAGTTTTTTTTTAAATTTATGATAATATTGCCACAAAGTAATAAATTAGTTTTGGTGTTGCATAATACGAATTTTGTGACTACACAGAAATTTAAATGTTGAAATATAAAAAGAAACGCTCCTAAAAATAGTATTTAAAATATATAACATTCTGTAGTTAACATTAGGTTCGTTTAAAAATTGTAGACAATATTAAATTCTGAAGCAAAAAAAAATTCTGATGAAACCTAATCTTGAAAACTGAAAAAATAAAGCATTGAAAGATTACTCAACCACGATTCTACCCGCAGATAATGAAAGTGTTACAGTAATATTGGATATCAATTTATATGATCAGAAAATAGAAGAGCTTTTGAATCAAGGAAATTATAAGAAACTTGGAAAACATTCTACTACGTCTATAGAAAACAAAGTGTACCGTGCTCTTAAGAAATATAAAGAAATATATTCCGTTTAGAACAATAACAGATCTCACTCCATATTTTAGCAAGCTTCCACACCTGTACGGGGGGCTTCCAAAAATCCTTAAGAAAGATTTAAGCATCTCAGAAACCCGACAAAAGTTCAATAAATTCTCCTGCTTACAAACTATCACAATTTCTATTACCAATCATTCAGCCACTTCAAAAAAATATCATTGTGAAGAATTCAAAACATTTTGTATAAGTTTTGAGCTAAATACAATTACAGCCACAAAATCTTTTTGTCATCTTTGATGTTGTAAGTTTATTTACGAGAAATTTTTAGAAATCATCAAAACAAGGCTTGAAAAAGATATCAGCTTGAGATAGAACCGACTTGCCTCTTGATGGTATTATGGAACTTTTGCAGTGCTGCCTACAGAACTCATATTTCGAAAAAAAAAAGATAGATATTTTGTACAAGAAGATGGTTTGCTGATGGGATCTTCTCAGTTATAGCCAATTTATACATGGAATTTTTTGAAGAATTAGCACTAGATACAACCAATATAAGACCTAAAAAAAACTTGAAGTAAAAACACTCGGTGTAGTTTCAAATATAACAATTTATTGATACTTTATGCGCATTTCGGCTTACGCCATCATCAGAAGTACAATAGAGTAAAAGTATGTGAACATCGGTATTTATAATCGTCAAGCTGTAAGGGTTATTAGGAAAAACCAATCGAAATTCATAAAGGGGAAAGTAGCAGGGATTTGAGTAATTCTATTTGTTCGTTCATAAGTTGTTTACCTAAAGATACAGCTTTCTTAATTTCAAAGGCTTCTAATAAACTGATTTTATAGTAATTATAGTCTATTATTTAATCTCCAGGCTCTCATAGATTTACCGAACACATGAGAGCCTGGAGATTAAATAAACCGAACAATTCTAATCTTGCTAAACATTTAATAGAAAAGGGACATTCCTGCAATATTTCTAATTTAAAAATTTTACATATAGACAATAATTACTATAAAATCAGTTTATTAGAAGCCTTTGAAATTAAGAAAGCTGTATCTTTAGGTAAAAAACTTATGAACGAACAAATAGAATTACTCAAATCCCCGCTACTTTCCCCTTTATGAATTTCGATTGGTTTTTCCTAATAACCCTTACAGCTTGACGATTATAAATACCGATGTTCACATACTTTTACTCTATTGTACTTCTGATGATGGCGTAAGCCGAAATGCGCATAAAGTATCAATAAATTGTTATATTTGAAACTACACCGAGTGTTTTTACTTCAAGTTTTAAGAATGTTTCAACGAGTGCCTACGGTTAAATCGATCAATTTAATTAAGACCTAAACTTTGGCTTAGATATGTCGATGATACTTTACATTAGGTTCACAATGGAGAAAAAGTCTCATGGAGTCCCTCCGTTCTTGGATGTTTTAACAGAGAAAACGAACCATGGACTTCAGTCTACCCTACCGTAAACCAACACACCAACACCAGACAATACCTTAACTATAATTCCAATCATTCAAAATCTACAAAATTATCAAAACCACATATATTTGAGCTCGGACTATATCTGCAACACCGAAAGAAATTTTGTCAAGAATCGGAAAATACTGAAAACGATTTAAATAAGAATTATTACTAGGTAAGTTAATTAGATGATGCTACGTACTCAAATTTTAGTTTGTATCACCGAGCGGCGGCCTCAAAAAGCTGCGACCTCTCGGGCCTCTCGGGAAATTCCCGATTATCTGGCCAATCCAACCCTGTTCGTCTTGCATTACATTAAAATGCTACCCTGAGTATTATTGAATCCATCTCCGTGAGCAATTTGACTGCACCGCACGGTAAAAATAAATATCATCACGTACAATATAGGGCGGTAGCCCATGGCTTCGTGCATAGCTACAATCTTCGGTTGCATTATAACTCTGTAAAAAATCATCTACCTGCCTATAGAAAGTTTGAATGCACCTGCTGTCGTTCTTTTACGTGACCGGCCATTATTAATGTTGTCACTAGATCAGATGGAAATAGAAAACCTGGGAAAATGAGGAAGGACAATAGTGGTATATATTTTCTAGAAGATTTTCTCACGAGGAATGCGTTTGAAAAGTATTCATACAAAAATGCACATTCTTAGAGTAAATAAGTGTGTCTAAAAATGGTTTCAGCGATTCAAAAATTGTGACACTACTATCCATTTCAGAATTATAGTCAGTTTAGTTTAAAACTCAATAACTTGATTTAAAAAAAATCAAAAATTATGAAACACTCCATTATATATATATATATATATATATATATATATATATATATATATATATATATATATATATATATATATATATATATATAGGGTGTAAATAAAATAAGTGCATTAAATTTAACCAGTAATGTAACTCAACGAGAGCAACAATATTTCTTAATAACTCTTTTTTCTAAGTCTTTTAGATTTTGAATTAAAATTCTTTAAAGATTTGCTGCATATTTCGTTACCCGTCCATGGAGAACAAATGGCTGCTGCCGTATTCAAATGGGATACAAACAGCTCAAAAATTATCGGTTATCGGTTACACTTGCAGTCATAATAATTAATAAACGAATAAACGGAAATAACATTTATTATTAATTAATTTGTAATAGTATAATTTTTAAAATATAGAAATTTAAATTTTGGATAAAAAAATTATAAAGTTGTTTATTAAACCAGGATTTTAATCACCTGTGAATAGAGGAGGACAAGGAGGATGATTATTTATCGTCGACAAATCATAACAGTTTAAATACGTTATTCAAAAAATGTAAGTACCTACAAACTTTTGTCTATTTAAACGAGGTACATGAGTCGTCCATTTATTGTTGTCGCCCAAACATTTTTAATGAAAATATTTACAGCATTTTCGTCTGTCGAGATGTGTATTGTGCATAATAAATACACCTTCCCAAGTAAATTCAGTCTCATTAATGAACGTTATGAGCCATTCCCAAAATTGAAGCTGTTATGTGCTGAAAACATTGAACTTTTTGCACATGGTATGGATACAATTGTTGTTTTTTTAAAAAAATTGTCATATGTGACACTCCGTATTGTGATAAAGATGTACAAGATTAACAAATGTACGAATATTAGAAACGTATGATTTGGAAACGCTCCGTCTAAATGTGTTGGCAACTCTATAACACTGTCTTTATATCAACCACAAATTAAAATGTAGTAAGTAAAAATAAATAAACAAATATTAATTCTTGTTTATTGTCAAGTTTGTTTAGTTTAAGGGTAAATTACTGTTTTGAATAATATTAAATAAAAAATTTACCCGTTAAAACATTTTAATAAAAATTGCTATACGTATGTAGTTTGACTCAAGGAATCCATTTCTGATAAAACAAAAGCCCTAACTCAGTCTCTTTTAAAAGATAAAATCCACCACCCAAAACTGGGTGGACATACAGCTTTGCCAATATTACCATTCGATTCTGTGTATTTTCTGATATAAGAAACCCAATTTTTATAATCTTTAAATTGTTTCTGTTCTGTTCTGTTATTTTTCATCTTTATGTACATTAATTTAAATAGTTTCTGTTCTGTTGTACATTAATTTAAATAGTTTCTGTTCTGTTCTGTTATTTTTCATCTTTATGTACATTAATTTAAGTAGTTTCTGTTTCAAATTTTAACTGAATATTAAGGAGGCCATATACTTTTATATCCAGTAAAAAAATTGGGGTGACAAGCCGTAGGGCAAGTGTAGTAAATTATTTTTCATCTTTATGTACAAGAATTTAATAAACGGGTTCAACGTTCACAAATTAAATTATAAAATGGGAACATGTATTTATAGTCAATAATTATTCTTGATTATTTATGTTGAAAACTGAACACAAATTTGTGAGCCTATAAGGCACAAACACGTCGCATAATAGTATATTGTGTTATTAGGAGTAAAAGTGATACTTTGTGTGGCGAGCATGGAAGTTTGCACGACGAGAGAAGCGAGTCGGACAATTGCATGCGAGGCACACAAAGACACTTTTATTCCGAATGACACATTAAATATTTTTTTCAAACGCACTACTTTTCTTTTTTTCGCTAATTCTATGTAGTTTCTATGGATATTTGTTTATTTTATTTCTACGCCGCCGGCGTAGAAATTAGCTTATTTCTACTGCGCCGGCGTAGAATTTTCCAGCGGCGTAGAAATGAAACTTCTACCTTGTGAATCAAGTCACAAAAAGTGCCATTTCTATGACGTTTGAAAAAAAACAAAGATTTATCACTGAAATTTGCGTGAATATAACTGCCCAGAGCAATGTACAAAATCAATGATAATATGATATTAAAAACTAAAATATATTTTCTACAATTGTTCGTATTTCTTTTGTCATTCTCTTTTTTGTACAACTATAATTTATTACCCCTCATTTAAATTTATCCTGTAACCCAGCAACCCAGTTGTCCATTAATAATTGGCAAAAAACAAAACACCACAGTATCGTTGCTCATTTATTCGCACAAAGATACGCAGCCGTCTTTGATACCGTGCACAGGAAGCAGTTGAAAAAAGATACCCAGAAGTTAGAAGTAACTCTTCCCACGAATATCTTTGCAAAATACCCGTAGGTGGCTTAGCACGCGAACCATCTTTTGTTAAAACAAAAGAAAATGAAAGTGAGAATGGCCAACTTGATTTTTTCACATTGTTTTGCGTAACTGTGAATTATAACAATTGAAATAGCAAAAATGAAATAGTAATCTACAATTAGACTATATTTCAAGCAGAGATCTACGCAATGAATCTATGTCATCTAGGGATCATTTTCCGAAGACTCGTTATCGTTTTATTACGGCAGTACAATAGAGGGTCCCAATAGCCTGGCATGTGCCAGGGCTGTAATGAAAAATTTGAGTAGGGGTTTGAAATATTTCATTTCACACATTTTACTTTCCAAAATAGTAAAAAAAAAAAATGTTTAATATTTAACTGTTTTAAAAAATATATTGTATAATCAGATTTCCGTGACCACCCAGGAGGTACTGATTGCGGACCGTTAATCTTTGTTCATAGTGGCGATTTCCCCAAGAGGCCTATAACCACATGTTATTTAAAAAAATATATGAATATTTATTCGGACATAGTGCACTCGTCCTCGCCTTCAGAATTGTTATCGGACATATCTGAATCCCTTAAAGATATAATTAATAGATTCACGTCTTTGTAAAGTGATACAAATTTATTTTCTTCTTTTATAATATGTTGAATACAGTTATTCCATTGTTGCTGGCCAATATTTTCAACTTCTTCCCTGATTAATTGAACTACACTAGAATTTAATTGTGGTGATACATTTTTGATCTAACATTGTTTTTTAGTTGGCTCCAAATTAACTCGATCGGATTGAATATGCAATAATAAGGTGGTAAACGTAATATTTTATGCCCTGCCTGTTGTGCCATATTGTCTATAACGTAAGACTTATCAAAATTCAGCTCTTTTATAATTTTAAGTAAATCATTTTTTGTTGCCCTTTCTGGTATTGGCATATTTTTCTTTACTAAAAAATCTATTATTTCAGCCTTTCTTGTTGCTGTCGTCGGAATTACGGAAATTCTAAGTTCAAAAGATTAACGCATTAAAATCTGGAAAGTGCAGTCTTGGTCTACAGTCGAATACTGGGCGTAAAATATATACCAGCATTGCCAATACTGAACTGGTCGACTGTACGGACCGAAATATTTTGGCATTGCGGTTTTAGCTATTGTGCACCCATAATAAAACGATAACGAGTCTTCGGAAAATGATCCCTAGACGAACTATACTTTGTCTCACAAAAACTAAAGATTATATTTATTTCTGTCATCTCCTTCTTGATATTTGACCCCCTGACGATTGCAACTATAATTCTAAATAACAACATTAATTTCAATTAAATTATATGCTCATTTAATTAGCAATAATTGAGAATACTATTCGAAATAGTTGTGTATCTCTATAGATGCTTAGCTGTATGTTGAACGCCATGCCACCTGTTGAGAAGGTAATACAGAATGCATTCTTACCGACTTCTAACAGGACACGCATTCCAGTCCACGACGACTGTACTCCAACAAGAAATTTCTATGAGCCTTTAACTACAATTAATTATTTTATACTAAAGACATGATTGAACTTTTTACCAGTTAGTGGCTGTCAATTTACAAGTATTTAAAATTAATTAAAGAATGTATATAAAACATAGTCATTAATGTATTTTCAACCAGTTTTGTCTTTTGAAGTTATAGTGTTCAGGAACTTGGAATATATTTGGAGACTTCAACAGGAAAGTAAGCGACTAACCTGAGGACTTCAATATTTAGATTTTTTCTTTAATATTGAGCCTATAGTCAGAGCGGCACAAATAATGACTCGTTGACATCCAATACTGTAAAACAAACATTAAGTGATATGCAAAGAAAGTATCGATATTTGAAAAAGACTATATGAATCTTGAAATAAAGAGACCAGTCGTATTTATTATTATACTTTTCAATACAAAATCAAGTTGCATGGTGTCACAATTTCTTTTTATCTCTCGCTAAGAGAGGTATTGAATTCATGCTAAAAATCGCATATCCAGATTTTAGTGAATAAACACGTTTTACGATCCCTAGATTCCGATTATAACATTTTTACGATGATGTGTGTGTGTATGTGTGTGTGTGTGTGTGTGTGTGTGTGTGTGTGTGTGTGTGTGTGTGTGTGTGTGTGTGTGTGTGTGTGTGTGTGGATGTGTGTGTGGATGTGTGTGTGTGTGTGTGTGTGTGCGTGTGGATGTTGGATCCACGATTTCTCAAATACTATAAGACTTACGACATTTTTAACTACGGATTTCTCAATCTAACAATAATGGGAAGAGTTGATTAAGTTTTGGTAACAATTGGACAACCGGAAGTAGTAGTTACAAGGAAAGAATCATCTAAATATTATTTATTGAAAATTTATGAAATGCTTATATTAAAGAACGTTAAATTCTTTATTCGAAAAATGGAAATTTATAATTATATCTTCTATAGATTTAGAGATAAAGAAATGCACATAATAGTATATTAAAGAACGTGTTTTTTTCGGACGCGTCAAAATTTAAATTGACAAGTGCGAAAGAAAGTCTTATAAAATGAGTTCTTTATACTATTTTTTATATTTTGCGCCTTCTACAATAACATTTACTTACTCAATTTGTGATTATATTTGTAACCATTTGTACATTTTCATGTAAATAATCTTCCCTAAATATAATATATAATAATTTCGACATTATATTATTAAAATGTATTGTCAATTAACTAAAAATAAATTAGGTAAAAATGGGTTAAAGAAACGTCATCTAGTACCAACCGTCTAAAACAAAAAATTGCGTATCGAAATGAAGGTCATTACGATACGCAATTGCGTATCTGAATGACTACATTATGAACGCAAAATATAAAAAATAATTCAAGAAGTAATTCAAATATTTGTAATTGACACATAAATGTCACTGTAACCAATATTTGTATGCCACTGTCAAAAATATTTGTACATCATAATGAAGATTATGAAAATAAAAAAAGTCAACAACGCAAAAGAATATACGTGAAAAAGAATATAAAAGGAATTTGCGAAAAAATGACGAATATAAAGAAAAAGAAAATTTCAGGATATTGAATATAAAGAAAATGTATGTATTGTACATAATTTATATTAAAATATCCCTTAAATTTTGCATATAAATGTGAGAATTATTTTGTAGTGAGACATGAATATGTATTTGTATTTAAAAATATTTTTTGTTTTATTCGTACAACCAGGTAAAATATCTAGCGAGAGGTTATGTGCTGGCCACATCAGATTTTTTGTTTTCTGTATAAAGTATTTATTCAAAAAGTGAAATTTTTCAACCACAAAACCTGTAGACCACCGCAAAGGTGTTCTACAGAGTTTTACAAGTATAATATCTTATTTACATCGTTCCATATTCTATTATAGATATATTTATGTGTCCAGTTTCCGAGCAACATTCCTGTAGAACGTTCTAATTCTATAAAACTACAAACCGTATCTTTACTTTCGTTGTTACCACTTTCATTTTTGTGTAATCTTGGAAATATTTTGAATTTACTTTCACTAAATTACAATTATTATTGCAATTTGAAATTCAAAAAATGTTTACTTAGTTGCAAAAAGAAAATAGTTTTAATAACTACGTTAGTTTTTTCTCATTATGGAAGTATTTGCATCTTGAAATTATTCTAATTGGTGCGTTCCAAAGATATTTTCACGCTAAGGTACTTAAAGTACAAGAAAAACATTAAAAATATAAAAATAGTAAGTTACATTCCTCTGTAATGCCACTAGTTTAATATGAATATAACATCATCACGACTTATTATTTAAGTTTTCTTCTACTGTCAATTATATACTTGTACTTTAACACAAGTTTTGCTATTCTTTTGCTAGTTCTTTCAACACATATGTAAACTAGACTGGACCTTAAAAGAGGGCAAATCGAATTTTACCTGGCTGCCCTCTAAAATGATTACAAATAAATTTTAAAAAATTATGCCGGAAAGAATTCTGCTTGATATTAATATTTGACCGTGCCTAAATACACTTCATTTTTTGCCATTTAAAAAATATTGGTTTTTGATACACTTTGGAACTTTATTTTTACCTCCCGCTATCCTTGGTCAGGGAGGTATAGGAATCTACGTGAAATTCTCTATTATATACATCAATACAAACATTTATATACAGACTGTTCCAAAAGTTATAGGCCGTTAAACGTACACTTATTTTTTATATTTTTTATTATAAACGATGAATTTTTGTTTAGCTCATTCTCTCTATTTTTGCCTGTAGCATCTAAACGGTTAAAGCTAGCAACTAGTACGTTGCAAATTTGGAATCTACATGAAATTCTATAAATTACACATCAGCACTAACATTTATATACAGGCTGTTCCAAAAGTTATAGAATTTTTTTATTATAAACGATGAATTTTTGTTTAGCTCATTTTCTTTATTTTTGCCTGTAGCTTCTAAACGGTTAAAGCTAGCAACTAGTACGTTGTAAATTTGGAATCTACATGAAATTCTCTAAATTATACATCAGCACTAACATTTATATACAGGCTGTTCTAAAAGTTATAGGCCGTTAAACGTCCACTTATTTTTGAAATTTTTTTATTATAAACGATAAATTTTTGTTTAGCTCATTTTCTTTATTTTTGCCTGTAGCTTCTAAACGGTTAAAGCTAGCAACTTGTTCTTTGCAAATTTGGAATCTACGTGAAATTCTCTATTATATACATCAGGACTAACTTTTATATACAGGCTGTTCTAAAAGTTATAGGCCGTTAAACGTACACTTATTTTTGAATAATTTTTATTATAAACGATGAATTTTTGTTTAGCTCATTTTTTATATTTTTGCCTGTAGCTTTTAAACAGTTAAAGCTAGCTACTTGTTCTTTGCAAATTTGGAATCTACGTGAAATTCTCTATTATATACATTGACACAAATATTTTTATACAGGCTGTTACAAAAGTTATAGACCGTTAAACGTACACTTAATTTTATATTATAAATGATCAATTTTTGTTTAGCTCATTTTCTTTATTTTTGCCTGTAGCTTCTAAACGGTTAAAGCTAGCAACTAGTACGTTGCAAATTTGGAATCTACATGAAATTCTCTAAATTATACATCAGCACTAACATTTATATACAGGCTGTTCCAAAAGTTATAGGCCGTTAAACGTCCACTTATTTTTGAATTTTTTTTATTATAAACGATAAATTTTTGTTTAGCTCATTTTCTTTATTTTTGCCTGTAGCTTCTAAACGGTTAAAGTTAGCAACTAGTACGTTGCAAATTTGGAATCTTCGCAAAATTCTCTATTATATACATCAGCATTAACATTTATATACAGGCTTTTCCAAAAGTTATAGGCCGTTAAACGTACTCTTATTATTGAATAATTTTTATTATAAACGATGAATTTTTGTTTAGCTCATTTTCTGTATTTTTGCCTGTAGCTTCTAAACGGTTAAAGGTAGCAACTTGTTCTTTGCAAATTTGGAATCTACGTGAAATTCTCTATTTTATACATTAGCACAACCATTTATATACAGGCTGTTCCAAAAGTTATATGCCGTTAAACTTACACTTATTTTTGAATAATTTTTATTATAAACGATGAATTTGTGTTTAGCTCATTTTCTATATTTTTGCCTGTAGCTTCTAAACGGTTAAAGCTAGCAACTTGTACGTTCCAAATTTGGAATCTACATGAAATTCTGCATGATATACATCAGCACAAACATTTATATACAGGCTGTTCCAAAAGTTATATGCCGTTAAACCTACACTTATTTTTGAATAATTTTTATTATAAACGATGAATTTTTGTTTAGCTCATTTTCTGTAATGTCCTTAGAATACGATTTTACTATTTTTAAGATGATGTCTGTATGTTTGTGTGTGTGTGTGTGTGTGTGTGTGTGTGTGTGTGTGTGTGTGTGTGTGTGTGTATGCGTGGATGTGTGTGTGTGTGTGTGTGTGTGTGTGTGTGTGTGTGTGTGTGTGTGTGTGCGTGCGTGTGTGTGTATGTGGTGTTATGTGACGATTTTTTCGGATCTAATAAGGCAAATACATTGATCTATATTACGCTAGTATATTATAATCAATGCGCAAATACTACAATTCAACTGTAACTATATGCTTTATTTTGACTGTTGAGTGTACTTATACTGATGAGCCCTTTTCCTGATTAATTTCAGCCTATCCCACCATAACAAAGACCGGAAACGACACAATGCGAGCGTTCATATTTGGATTAATGACCTGATCACAGATTTATCATTTTTGTCACAATCCACGGCACGTTCGGCTAATGAAATTCAAGCAATAAAGTGAAATAATTGTAAAGAAAGTGTTCAATTAGTATGCAACATTTTATAACGTTGGATATTAAGCTAAAAGTGAAAGGAAAGCACACCCAACGTTTCTCGTTCTGTGAGAGAACGGACTTTAAACAGACCAGGATTCTTGAAGAAGTGTTAGATGAAGAATTTTGTTCTAGCGTACATACGAGTACTAGTTCATATAATAATTTAAACGGTATATTATAAGAAATACTCTGTAGGAATTTAAACTTGTTTTACGAATAACTTTACTTGGTTTTGTTATTCTAACAACTCTAAAAACAATGTAATGTAACATAAGTTTTCGGAAAATTTTTGAATGGACAATGCTGTGATTTAAGAAAATTATATAGAATCTGATTTTTACCTCCCGCTACCCTTGGTAAGGGAGGTATAGCAATCGTGCTAAAAACGCATGTCGAGATTTTGGTAAATGACCACGTTTTAAGGTCCCTAGAATCCAATTTTAACATTTTCACGATGATGTATGTGTGTGTGTGTGTGGATCCTCCACTCTAACTCAAATACTACCATTCAAAAAATTTTGAAACCTTGTATTTCGAACTTTCTCTATTATGGAAAGAGCCCATTAGATTTTGGTGTAAATCGGATAACAGAAAATGGCACTTTACTGGAAGTTCAAAATAGTTTTTCTTCGAAAAATACCTTTAAATGTTATTTTCTCGAGATTAACGTTATTATAAAAATTAAAGATTAAATTTTCTATAGATTTGCATTAATACTTTTTCTACATATATTATGAATTAAGTTATAAAATTAAGTGCAATCTACCGGGATAAATATTAGTAAAATCAATGAATCTATAAATTTTATTTATCATTTAAATTTTTTTTCCATATACGTTCAGTTGATCAACTTTATCTTCTTTGCCAAAAATTATGGAATATGTCTTTTGAATTTTTTTGTACTCGTACACTTTAACACATCACTTTGTGGTGTATATTATGTTTATTTTCTTTAATTCGCTTATTTTTTACACATTTTCAAATGAAATTATAAAATCTAAGCGTGAGAACATCTTTTTGTGTTAAACGAAACGATGAATTTTGACGTTTACATAATTTGACATGTCGTACTGGCCGCCAATAATGTAGTTCTCTAAAATTCCGCTGATGTCGCATGCCATTCTGCGGGTTCCAATAGAATTTAAAATGAAAGCAAAGTTTTCAGATATAATAATGTTGTTTGGTACAATTTCGTAAGAATGTGTCTTCAAACAGTAACAGTACATTCAAAGTATTAGAATTAATACTACACAAAATTGCCAGCCAAAGTTATGGTATAACTAGCGAATGAAAGTTGACATTTAAATTATTTTATAGATGTGGTTTCTTTTGAAATCTTAGAGAAAAATAGAATATTATGAAATATATTTTTGCATGGACCCATTTAAGTACTGGATTAGGAAAGCACAGGAATACATTACTATGTCTGGCTGAAAACAGATAGCCGATTAGGGTAACTGAATATCAAAACAGGGGTGCGTTTAAAATATTTTAAACATTTTTCGTTTATGTTCATCATAACAAAATATTTTGATCTTTAAACTATTTAGTTTGGTAATTTTATGAAATAGGATTATTTTCAATTTGCTCCAACAGTAATTCCGACTCGAGGGTTGCTTACACTTGAGACGAACGAACTAGAATTCGCGGTATTAAATTTTTTAAATACATCCCTGAATCCTGTTGTTAAGGTCATTTTAAATGGTTACCCTCGGAACACGACACGCCCAATCTACCATTACGAACTCGATTCCCATTGGTCATCATTAGCTTTGCTCATCTACCGTATCTTTAGATTAGTATATAACTGTCTTCTCGGCCTTCCTTTCGTCACTTGGTTTATTTGGTTTCTAGCGTGGTTTACACGTCGGGTAACCTTGTAAACTGATTCTCCCCCTTCTTGTTGCTTAAACTCGGCCTCTAGCGTGGTTGACACGTCGGGTAACCTTGTTTAAGACAGTACTATCCCCCTTGCTCCTGAAGATGCCCCATACGACTGCGGGCGAAACGTTGAGCTCTGACTCAAAATATGACATAGTCCATTCCCGGAAAACGAATATTTCTCATGACTCAGACTGTGGAAGCCTACGCAATTATTATTAAATACATCTCTAAATCCTGTAGGTAAGGTCATTTTAAATACCTCCTGGCATTGAGTACAATTCTAATCTTCTGTAACGGAATACATAAGGGTCCGTTTCCTTTCAAATAAAATATAGGGAAATGTTTTCAAATAAAAAACCACATCTATTAAATAATCTAAACCTAAAGTATTTTAAACGCACTCTTGTTTTGATATTCATTTACTCTAGTCGGCCGTCTGTTTTCCTAGTCCAGTATTGGATGCATACAAAAATTTCATATATGAATATTTCGTACAATTCTATTCTTCTCTAGATTTTCAAAAGAAACCACATCTATAAAATAATTTTATCAACTTTCATTCGCTAGTCATACCATGCTTAATTTCATCACTTTACGTCATTGAAAAACAGATATTAAGTTTTGGACTTTAAACCACAGTATTGTCCATTCAAAAATTTCCCGAAAACATAATACATATTTTATTTTAATAAAAATTTCTTGTATATAAATCCAAATTTGCGAAATTTTAATAACCTAGCCCATCATCCACATAATAAATTGTAAAACACTACCAAAGCATTTTTAACAGCAGCTTAATACAAGCTGGGTGACCGAATATTCAAACAGTTTCTAGCCTAGTGATTACCATCCATAAACAAGCAGTCTGATAATTAAATTCGCTGCAAATGTATTGTTGTTCCACCCACAACAGTCGTTAATATATCATATTACACTTGATGTATCGTTGTACAACTTGTAATGTGTATTGTAGCTGTCTGCTGAAGGATGGACTAACATTATACATTCGCGAGAATTTTCATTCAATTTATGATAAAATTACTGAGAGTAGGTAGAAGAGAATGTGACTCATTGAAATAAATTGAAAAAGAAAGTTATTAGAGATAAATATGTTGTCATACCTATGTACCATATACGAGGTAGCGTTAATAAGTTCCCGAAATCGAACTTTCAGGAAATCGTTTCCAGGGGTGTTTTAAACACTTGTACGAAAGGTGAAATAAATTCGTAGGAGTGGTGCACTTTAAAGGAAATTAGTGTAAAAATGTTTCAAACTCCAAATACAATAAGTACAGTTAATATTTCTATAATTGATATTTCTAATAAAATAAATCAACTTGATATTTGTAAGAGTGCTGGTCCGGACGGCATACCTCCAATTGTGCTTAAAAATTGTAATTATATTTTTTCATATTTTCTTGAAATAATTTTCAATAAGTCATTAACCGAAGGTCGATTTCCTACAGTTTGGAAATCGGCTTATATAACACCTATTCATAAATCTGGTTTAAAGAATGAAATCACTAACTACAGACCAATTCTATTATGAGCACGATTCCTAAATTATTCGAATCGCTAATAACAGATAATTTAAAATTATTAATTTGGCCTTATCTATCAGCTAATCAGTATGGATTTATTGAGGGTAGGAATATTGATGCCAACTTGGTGTGCTACTCACAATATATTTTAAATTCATTAGAAAACAAAACACAAGTAGATAGTATTTATACAGATTTCAGTAAGGCATTTGACTCTGTTAATCATCATTTACTAATACTAAAATTGAAATCCTTTGGCTTTATTGGGCCAATTCTAAAATGGTTTTCAAGTTACTTATTTAATAGAGTTCAATATGTTAAGTATAAAATTTTTACCTCTAATGAAATTAAAGTGTTATCAGGTGACCCCAAGGGTCCCATTTGGGACCATTACTTTTCAACATTTTTATAAATGATATTACTTTGGTAATTAATAACGTGGAATTCTTATTATTTGCAGATGATCTAAAAAATTTCAAAAGTATAAAATCAATTTCAGATGTCACTGATTTGCAAAATTGCCTGAATAACATATACAAATGGTGCCATAATAATGATATTTCTCTTAATCCTATTAAATGTAAGTCTATTGGATTTGCTAGACAAAAACAACCAATGATTAATACTTATTCATTAATGCCCAGTTTTATAAAAGATGGATAAGTAAATTACTAGCAAAGTAAAATTTACTCTTAAAGTAAAATAGTTTATTCCAGAGATTTTCGTTTTATAAAGCAAGAATAAAAATACTAGCTAAGTAAATCTACAGAATAAATTACTCCACCGATTTTCGAGGAAGTAAATTTTATTCTGTGGAATAAATTTGACACGTCAACATTCATTAAATTAAATTCATTATAAATTTCATCTCTTGCATTATTATTACATTTATTTATTTATATCCAATATATTTGCTTTGTCTATTTCTGTGTGATTTTTTCCCCGTTCACTCTTTTTTCCATGTTAGTTGACACCTGGCATTTTATGACACACTTTATTTTCTGTTTTGACTTTTGGATTTATTTCGTGTCAGGAACATACAGAATACAATATTATTAAAACATTCTGCGGAACATTGCTTGGAATAGATCCTCTTTTGTTGGAGATTAACATTATCGTCAGGAGTGGTTTTAAGGGATACCGTCTAGTAATGTTATATCCTGGTTTTATCAATTTCTCTTATGCTCCAGTAGTGGAAAGATTAGCCGGTATAAGAAACCATAGCCTGAGTGTACTACGGTATTCACACACTCTTCATGGAGGCCTTTTCCTTGTCCCCAGTTAAAATTGTAGTTGCAAATTCATAAAATATATAATTTTATTACCACTCTGGCATATAGATTCTTAATATAGTGAAAAACAATATTAAATGTATATAATTATAGAAAATATTAAAATATTTATATGCAAAAATCACAAAATAATGACAGATGTCATGTCTCTGTCGGTAAATCACTAGGATAATCTGCAAGTAGTTATTTTACTCTGTAACTTGTTTTTTAAAATAGACATTTTTATTTACTCGTCGATTAAATTTACTTTCAAAGTAATAACTCAGTAGTTTATTCGATGTTTATAAAACCGGGCATAAATGGAGTAAATCTTGAAATAGTAAAATCAATTAGAGACTTGGGGGTGAGATTTGATTCTAGGATGAATTTTGATGAGCATACGGACAAAACTATTAATAAATCAATTTAATTACTAGGTTTTATCAGAAGAACATGCCAAGATTTCCGTTCAGTTGCAACCATTAAAGTTTTATATTTACTTTTAGTTCGTCCTATCTTGTTATTTGCATCTATTATCTGGACACCATATTTTCAATTGCACATAAAAAAATTTTAGACAGTTCAATATAAATTTTTCAGAATAGCTGCAACAAGATTGAATCTTCCTGACCCCTTCATTGAACATAATTACATCTATATATATTCTATTCTAAACATACCAACTTTAAAATCATTGCGCGAATCAAATGATGTAAAATTCATTTTTAAACTTTGTAATGGCATTATAGTTAGCCCTGCGTTGCTAAATGAATTGAGATTTAAGGTTCCTTTCAGAAATTCTAGACAAAAGCCTATATTCGCGCTAAATTTCTATAAGTCTCTATACACTGGGAATAATCCCTTATTGAGAATGTGTAAGACCATTAATGACCTCGATATTGATATATTTAATATGAAAATGTGTGATCTTGTTAAAGTTATAAATAATAAAGTCTTGTCTTACGAGTGATAATATGTTATTTTGTTATATACTGTAAAATGTATTACTCATATTTATAGTTAATACTTTTCTTGTTATTTAATTTTGTAAAATTGGACATATATGTCCGTATAATAGAAATAATAATAATAATAATAGTAATAGAAATAATAATAAAATATTATTGACCAATTCCGGCAAAATATATTAATATTTATTAGAAAGATTTGGTCTACATCTTCGTAATCTTTGCGCCTCCATTCTTAGGATTTAGTTTCATATTTCACAATAATCCTATTAGATCTGCATGTACTACTCTACTGTGCAAGTAGAAGAATATACCAGCTTAACTAAGACATACAAAATGTATCCCGGAGTCTACTGAATACAGCTCGGTGCACGTGCATATATGTTATATGATGTCTTTTCCACAGTATAAGATTACCAGTAATCCAATAGGTTCCATACACTGCGTACATGGTTTATAATTACTTCAACCATGCAGAAACCGCACACATGATATTCTTACACTTCTTATGGGAATGAAAACTGCATTCCCAAAAATTATTTCAAATAAAAATTTATAGTACAGTTTGTACAGAAATTGTAACACGAGGGGGGGGGGTCTCCTAAGCTGCCTGATAATACTGCTGATTACTAAGGATGATGATTCCCAACGATGATACACTTACTGACTGGTGGACGCTTTGATGGCTGGCGTCCACGGCTTTGTGAGAAGGAAGAACACACAGGTACTACCACTTTTTACACTTTACACTGATGAACACTACGGACATGAACATATACTTGTGATTTAAATACTAATACTTTTATTTACATGATTATTTTATTATTAATTAATACTAAGCCTAACATACACAACTAACAAGTGTTACATTCCGTAACACAGCTGGCGAGCGTCGCCCAAAACTAAAGGACACTACATGTCCAAACCAAAACACGTCTTTCCGACGCCACGTACTAATTTCGACTCTCCCATGTTTATCCCATGGCTAACTAATACCGACTGCTTTAAAACAAAAACGCTATCTCCAGGACAGGATTATCTTTAGGGGTTCGGGGTGCATAGGCGAGGTCACGTATACATAATAATTTCTAGACTTAAGATCAACAAATAAATGTCGTGACTATCATGATAAGAATTTCTAAACTGAATTTTGACATTTATAACTTAAACAGATAAACAGAGTTAAAATATGAATATTGAAACAATAATTTAGAAGAGTTTATAAAAAGTTATTTATCTCTTATTGTGCTTACCCTCGCCTTGTCACAAAATCTATCAGCAGGTCTACTGTTTGGATTTAAGCTTCTTTTATGACGGGAAAAGGACAAGTACTTATTAAATGTTTTGGTATTTTATTTTACTTTTTTTGTAATTATGAAACATATTTCAGAAGTTTTGATTAGTCCCGAGATTTCATCTTGATTATCTTTTAAATATAACCGGGTACGATCCTGCCCGGCGCCAAATATATTTCAAATTTTAAATGGCACAAAATTGACCCCTGTGGTGCACTCTCCACGCCAGCAATGAGTGCCCGTGAGGTGACGCTTAATAAACGCCCGCACGGTACAAATATGTCATCATCACTACCGAATTCTGTGTACAAAACAGATTGGCACACCCAGCAATGGGTAATATGCCGTGATGATATATTTATTAATTTATTTATAAATATTTCTAACCATTATTTTCGATTATTGAGGCAAACAGGTCCGTTTAAGATTAGATTAGATTTATTCTTGCCAAATTGGCTTATAATCAACATCTTTTACCTTCGTCACATTTAGGTAAGGAAGGTATTGTCTTTGGTCAAAAATTTCAATGATGAGTTTTTAATGAACAAGCACGTCTAGGATCCCTAGAATACGATTTTACTATTTTTACGATGGTTTGTTTGTGTGTGTATGTGTGTATGTGTGTGTGTGTGTGTGTGTGTGTGTGTGTGTGTGTGTGTGTGTGTGTGTGTATGTGTGTGTGTGTAACAAAACTTTCGTCTGCGATAACTCTAATACTACAATTTCAAAAATTATAATTCTTTCGTATTCTTCTTCGTTACATTCATATGAAGAGCTGGATTTTGGCTACTATTGGTGGACCAGAAGTACCCTCATTTAAAGATTATAACAGTTTTTCTTGAAAAAATGATGTTCAGTATAATTTTTTTCACATTTAATGTTATTATTAATATTAAGGAATATTTTATTCTCTATACGAATTGATTGCATTTAATATGAAGTATAAAATTAAAAAATTATAAATAAATTAAATTTTATAAAGTTAACAGCTATGGAAACAGCTACTATTAAAGAAAATTCTGATTAAAAATGCCAGTGTCAAGTGCAATTGACATAAGTGTGTTTGTATTATAATTTTACTGGAAATATAGGATCTTTTGCTAAATATTTTCTGTATGGAATTTGTATAAAATACATACAATAGCCGGAAGGTAATGTACAAGAAATAGAATCTTGTGCAAAGAACTTTCTATATGAAATTTGTACAAAATACATAGAACTGACGGAAGGTAATGTGCTGGCCACATCAGATTTTTTTAAATTTATTGCGTATATTTTAAAAATTATAGTTATTATTTTAATAATATAATGTAATAATAAACCAACGAAAGTTTGACGTTTTGCCTTTCCTGCAAATGGCGCCGTACCCCCACCACTTGCCTCACTTGTTAAACGTATGTCAGCTATCCAGTGTTTTATTAAAACTTCTTTGGCTACACACAGCTGTGCTCGGTCTACCACAAGCTTAGTATGTCAGTCTTAAAGGTAGAATTTTGTACAAACTATACATGGACCTTAATATATGTTGGCTTCAGGTATCTTACAGAAACGGCAGGGAATCCATTCAATGTCTTCATTTCAACAGAGCGGTACAAATAATGTTATTGGAATTCAATGTAAAAGCAGGCAATGGCAGTTATGTGCCTCCTCGTCATAATTAGGATATTTATAGTTTTATTGTTGAACCTGACAGTCAATTTTTTTGACAATAGTCATTTAATACTTAAAAGATATTGCATTAATGTAAAATATTTAATAAGATGTTGTAGTTAAGAAATATGACATATTAAACAACAAATTGACGCGTCAAATGTATCAGATATGTTAATATAATCACCAATCAAAATTGATTACCAAATGAAGTCAATCGATATCCTATTCCTATTAAATTTACATAGTAAATTATCCACCAGAAGAAAATAATTTAATATAGAAAACATTCTGTGTGAATTTTTCAAATCCCACACACACGATGTAATCTCAGCCAGCCATGAAAAACAACTGCAGAAACTAAAACAAAACACTGTGGAGCGGAGCGAGAATCGAACCCCGCCCTATGAGCACGACCAGCGATATGATAATATATTTAATTAAATCGCAAATGCAATTGAAATAATTCTTAAGCGTAGATAAGAATAATAATTGCTTAGTACTAGTCTGCTATCATTAATTTTGTTGAATTTGTTACAGACAATTTAGAATATAGAATAGAAGGGAATACGTGATATGTCAGACCTAGAAAAAGTCGTAAACGATTTTTACGAACTCACAAAAAAGTTGGAACTATGAACTATAATTTAGAACTTATCTAACATTTAAGGTGCATTCACAAATGAAAATTAGGTTTATGGTTTTTGTTTAGGTTTAAGTAAGTCATTCATAAATGTAAGTTTAAATTACCTGAAAATTAGTTTTAATATCTACAGACATCTATATAAATGCTTCAAAAACAAGATTAAAATATCAGTAGAGCAATACTCAACAAGACACTTGTGCCCCATGAAACTGTCATTCGCTTGGCATTATTGGTTATATTTCATCAATTATGTTATGACAGTCTCCATGTTCTTCTCGCATTTGTTTAAAAAGCCGAATCCACCAAGTGGATACTAAATAAAGATGGGTGTATATATCTATATAATTTCAGACTCGTTCTCATTAGTGAAGTTTGTGACGTCAAACTAAATCATAAACCTAAAGTTTGGACCTTGTAATGCTTAGCTTTATGATTTGGATTTAGGGTACATTCACAAATGAAAATTATAAAGCCATACATTGCAAGGTCCAAACTTTAGGTATATGATTCAGTTTGACGTCACAAACTTCACCAATGAGAACGAATCTGAAACGATATAGATATATACACCTATTTTTATGTAGTATTCACTTGGTGAAATCAGTCTTTTAAATAAATGCGAGAAGACGGTAGAACTGTCAAAATTTAATTGCTGAAATATAACCAATAATGCCAAGCGAATAACAGTTTTACGGTGCACGGGTATCTATTAAGTACTGCTCTACCGATATTTTAATCTTGTTTTTGAAGCATTTACATAGATGTTAGTACAATCAAAACTAAATTAGAGTTAAAATAAACTTGCATTTATGGCTGACTTACTTAAATCTAAACAAAAACCATAAAGCTAATTTTCATTTGCGAATGCACTTTTAGAGACCCTAAATTCTGAAATGTGAATGGAGTCATTACATAATATACGGCCAAAGTCTTTAAATCCAAAGTAAACCATAAATCTAAACCTAATTTTCATTTGTGAATGCACCTTTAGACATTGGGCTGCATGAAATTATATTTTGGTTTGTTTTGGAATTTTAAGATAATTTTTAGCTTTGCTTGGACTTGATAAAACTAAAACTTAGCTTTGTTATGAAATTTCAATAATTGGCTTCGATAAAATTATAGTTTGGCTTGTCTTGGAAGATACATACATACATACAATCACGCATTTCCCACTTAGTGGGTTAGCACAAACCCGAAAGAATAAAAATATCATCCAAAATATAATCAGTCTCTCCTTCAACAACATTCTTACTAACCTGACATCATAGGTACAACATATATTCCTCACTCTTAACATATTAAAGTGACCGATTTTCGGTAGCGAAATACCGCAACCGGACCACAATAATAGTTACGAAACAACCTTTGCCACACATTCCTGTCTAAGCACACTTCTTTCGCCTCGGCCACATTCATAATCGCATTCATACACGCTCTTCTTCTCTTCCCACTCGGAAACTTTCTCTCTTTTAGTACCTTATCAATCACATCCATCCACTTACACACTGGGCGGCCACGCAATCGAACACCCTCAATTTCACCAAGATATATATGCTTTACGGCTTGTTCACTCTTCATTCTCTCCACATGACCAAATAATCTCAACTGGCTCATTCCTCTTAACAACATTCTCCCTAACCATACATTCTTCATATACCAAATTATTCCTCACGCGATCCCATCTTACATATCCACATACTCCACGTAAATACCTCATTTCCACGGGAGTCACTCTCTTTTTATGCTTTCCCGTCCATGCCCAACATTCGCTTCCATACATCAAAGCAGGCACTAACACCCCATTATACACACTTAAACGAGCTTCAAGATAACTAATTAAAACCTAAGATTTGTCGTCGCTTGGTCTTGAAATCCAAAAGCATGATCTATCTTGAATTGTCAAGCTTATTGAAACGTCAGGCTTGGTTTGTCCAATAAATCTCTACATTCATTTCCAAAATTACTTAATACACTCATTATTTGTCTTGTATTAAGCGACAGATAAATGTTTTCTCTTGAGTTCATACATGACAGAATATATGTACCTACTGTAACATACTCGCAGTTTGCGTCGTGCTAGCTGGTTATCGCTCGGTGGTAATTACACACCGACCGCGAGACTAGGAGTGTCCAACCATGCACTAATTACAGGGGTATCCAATCAATATTTAATCACACTCGAGAAGTGAGAATGTAACAGAAAAAAATTGCAGACAAGTTTAAAATGTTTTGCAGAGATGTACTTGTAATCATATATTTTGCAAGCTATGGCAGTTTTTAAGTGTGACAGTTTTGGCAAATTTTAAGTCTCCCAGAAATTAGATTGGTTGGAAGATTTTAAGTAGTGGAAGGAAAGAATGGTGAATTTTGTAGTTTTTAAATTATAATAAAAATGAACCATTTGGTGTTATTCTCAATTATTCTAGTGATCTAGTGTAACTCTCATATTATAAGCATAAGATTAATAGATTTTTCATATAAATTTGGAGATTTCAACTGTACATCAAGAGACGAACTTAATTTAAAGATTTCAATACTGAATTAAGAAAAAAACTTCAATTTTCATATAATCAAGCCAATTTTTTTGTAGATACACTCCTTTATTTACTGGGATAGAAATATTTTGAAAAATGTATATTGGTATACCCAAAAATGGGTAAATTTCTAATATATTGAGTTGATGTTCGTAGTATTTTTGGTTTCTAGAGCAAGAATGCCTTGTAAACAATTTATTTGATAAATACAGCTCGATTCACAAAAAAAATTAAGTTAATCCTTATTTTTGGATTAGCGAATATTAAAATATAGTCTAATCTAATTAAAGTAATTACCTTTTTACTTCCTTGTACATAGTAAAGGTAATTGCGTAGGCTTCCACAGTCTGAGTCATGAGAAATATTCGTTTTCCGGGAATGAACTTTGTCATATTTTGAGTCAGAGCTCAACGTTTCGTCCGCAGTCATATGGGGCATCTTCAGGAGCAAGGGGGATAGTACTGTCTTAAACACGGTTACCCGATGTGTCAACCACGCTAGAGGCCGAGTTTAAGCAACAAGGAGGGAGACTCAGTTTACAAGGTTACCCGACGTGTAAACCACGCTAGAGGCCAAATAAACCAAGTGTTGCTTAAACTCGGCCTCTAGCGTGGTTGACACGTCGGGTAACCGTGTTTAAGACAGTACTATCCCCCTTGCTCCTGAAGATGCCCCATATGACTGCGGGCGAAACGTTGAGCTCTGATTCAAAATATGACACAGTCCATTTCCGGAAAACGAATATTTCTCATAGTAAAGGTAATTTCGGTTTTCAGATTTAAACGGAAATATCCGTTTTGACCATCCCTGAATCCATTTTGACTAATTTCGTCGTGACGTCTGTACGTACGTATGTATGTATGTACATATCTCGATAACTCAAAAACGGTAAGCCGTATAAAGTTGAAATTTTGAATTTAAAACTACTATAACATTTAGTTGTGCACCTCCCTTTTTGGTCATTACATAATTTCCAGAAATGGTACTTTATTTGAAGCCTATAATAGATTTTAATGAAAAACTATTTTAAAATATAGTCTAAAACTTTTCAAATTTGGTATATAAGACTTTTATGTCAATGAGAATAACATAGTAGATTTTGGATAAAACAGGCTAACCGGAAGTGATATATTACCTAAAGTTTGTTAACAGTTTTTCTTGAATAAGATGGTTTTATTTTGATTTTAGAAATAAATGGTTCAAATAATAGTTTTAGAGAATTAAATTCTGCGTATAGCACACCTAATATTATTAAATTAGCCCTTAGTATAAGCGAGATATGTATATTTAAAAATTATATACTTTTTGTTTTTGTAATAAAGCTTGCTATGGATTAAGACAAAAAAATACAAAAAAAATGTTAATGTCAAATTACGTCAAATACATGAAATTTTATAATTGGGTCCATATTTCATGTTGGTCTTGCGTACAAGGAAGTCGTGTGGTGTCCACATTAAAAGAATAAAGATTAAATTTTAACTTGATATTTTATCATACTTTTTTAATGAATTTTTCACAGTACGGGCCTGGAAATTTTATCTAAAGCTTAGCAAGTAAACTTACCAATTACTCGCAAAGATAGCGTAATACATATTCTCAAGAATATAGTCTTCAGAATAAAAAGAACTCAGATTTCATTTAGATTGTTATTAAAGTGTTATAACGCCATAAACACTTCATCTTCAAATCAGCTTTCTATATATTATTCATCCCAAAATATTATACCATGGAATATCCAATCAGTTATGACTGCAAGACAAAAATAAAAGAAGTTGGTAACGAGTTTTGAAACAGTGGAAAGTCGGACAATCAATTCAGATGTTTATTGCAGAAGTTGAGACTGAAGTTGCCAAATTGTTCACTTAATTAAAATGACAAATTGGAGAAAATGAAAGACCCACAATGTTAAAAATCGAAGATTACACAACACAGCAAAACAGTATCTGTCGACTGAGAAGAGGACGAAGAAACTTCGGAATACATTGCAGAATAAAATTACTTTAAGAAAGAATTGACGACACGATAGCTGCGTGAAGTTCATAACGTGTATGGTATGACCGATAAAAACTTGCTACCCATATATTTTCTTTTGGCAAAATTTTCATTAATTGGCCAGAAAAAAAGTAATAAATTTTAATATTTAAATTACCGCCGTGTATGACGTAGAATTACGCCGAACCAATGAATGGCCGTAAAGCAATAACATCGGTACGTCCAATAGCAACGGCATGTGCGGGTAATTTAAACATGACAGATCTGTTTGACGTTTGAATAATAGTTTGGAGGTTAATATTTTCGTTTGTCATTTTAATCTTGTACGAGTATAAGCTAAGTTAAAATCGTTCAAAATCCTGTTTAACAAATCGAAATACGTAATTAAAGTAACAGTAACACGCAAATTGTAAATAATAAAGAAGAGAGACAGTGACAGAAAAATTAACTAATGTCAAAATCAAAATAAAACTCCCACTCGCTCGCCATCTACAGGTTACAGGTTAATATGCATCCCTTTCTCCAGTTCAAAATAATGACGTCAAAGAAAATCTTCTTTCTTAATTTATTAAAAAACATATTTTTTTTTAAATAAAATTTATATTTTTACATACGTTTTTAACTTTAGGTATTTAGTGATTGATATCAGATTTTCAGTACCACGCAAGTAGCCTGGTATGAAATTTTTGCATGAACCCATTTAAATACTGGACTAGGAAAGCACAGAAATATATTACTATGTCTGGCTGAAAATAGATGGCCGTCTAGGGTAATTGAATATCAAAACAGGGGTGCGTTCAAAATATTTTAAACATTTTTTGTTTATGTGGATTATAACAAAATATTTTGATCTTTAAACTATTTAGTTTGTCACATCTATGAAATAGGATTATTTTTAATTTCCTCTAACAGTAATTCCGACTCGAGGGTTGCTCACACCTGAGACGAACGAACTAGAATTTGCTATATTAAGTTTATTAAATACATGAGAAATATTCGTTTTCCGGGAATGGGCTGTGTCATAGCTGAACGTTTCGCCCGCAGTCATATGGGGCATCTTCAGGAGCAAGGGGGATAGTACTGTCTTAAACAAGGTTACCCGACGTGTCAACCACGCTAGAGGCCGAGTTTAAGCAACAAGAAGGGGGAGACTCAGTTTACAAGGTTACCCTCGGAACACGACACGCCCAATCTACCATTACGAACTCGATTCCCATTGGTATCTTTAGATTAGTATAACTGTCTTCTCGGCCTTCCTTTCGTCACTTGGTTTATTTGGCCTCTAGCGTGGTTTACACGTCGGGTAACCTTGTAAACTGAGTCTCCCCCTCTTGTTGCTTAAACTCGGCCTCTAGCGTGGTTGACACGTCGGGTAACCTTGTTTAAGACAGTATTATCATCCTTGCTCCTGAAAATGCCCCATACGACTGCGGGCGAAACTTTGAGCTCTGACTCAAAATATGACACAGTCCATTCCCGGAAAACGAATATTTCTCATGACTCAGACTGTGGAAGCCTACGCAATTATTATTAAATTCATCTCTAAATCCTGTTGCTAAGGTCATTTTAAATACCTCCTGGTATTGAGTACAATTCTAATCTTCTGTAACGGATATACATATAAGGGTAAGTTTCCTTTCAAATCAAATATAAGGAAATATTTTCAAAGGAAACCACATCTCTTATATAATCTAAACGTCAACTTTCATTCGCTAGTCATACTATACAAGTTTATTTTTGGTACTGAACAAAATTAGACAAAAGTTATTTCAATTCAACAATTTAATAAAACATCTTTTATTAGTACAGTCTTCAATAGACAAGTGTGTGAATACTCTAACCTTTTAAAAATTATGTTACTTTTAAAGTGACTCATCTTAACACAACTTTTAACTTAAATCTAGATAACGACTTGATGGATAAAGGCATGAAATTTCTAAGCTGTACGTGTAAGATATAATTATGTAGCACTATGATAAATTAATTTAAGTTTTATTTCGTTACATTGAAACAAGATTGATTAGCGCTCGTGTTGAAGAGAATTTTTGTGATTTTCTATAGTGTAATTATTTCTGATGCTAATTTTATACCAGGTTTTAATGTACATGTAAGCAGACGTAAAGACAAGCAAATTATATATTTTTTATCTCCCACTTGATAGGGGACGTATAGGGATCGTGCTAAAAATCGCATATGTACTTTTATTTTATTCTAATATGGAAAGAAGCCGTTAGATTTTGGTGTAAATCAGATAACCGGATATGGCACTTTACTTGAAGCTCAAAATAGTTTTTTTCAGAAAAATATCTTTAAATTTTATTTTTTGCACGATCGAGTTATTTTTTATATTTACCGATACTGTTTCCAAGACAGTAGGTCTTATTTACAAATTACTGAACGGTAAGTGATGTGACTCACGTCGGTAAGTGATGTGCTTCACTTACCGTTCAGAAGGTGAGACAGTAATTAAATAAAAACAAAAATCAAAGCTTACTTCAAAAATGACAAATAAATTTTTTTAATATGTCAAAATAATTTTCAAATCTTATTTTTCTTTTAAATTTTGTGCGTCGATCGTGCAAAAAATAGTATAAGCATCACGAACGTTAAAGAATTACCGATCTCAGACAACATTGTCTTCGATCGGTAAACTGTCCTTACCGTTCTTTATACTTAATATACTATTTTACCTTCCGTAACACCTTTAGGTATAAGGAAGGTATTGTTTTTGGTTAAAAAATTCGATGGTGAGCTTTCAATGAATAATTTTACTATATTTGCGATGATGTCTGTATGTTTGTATGTATGTATATATATATATATATATATATATATATATATATATATATATATATATATATATATATATGTGTGTGTGTGTGTATGTGTGTGTATGTGTGTGTGTGTGTGTGTGTGTGTGTGTGTGTGTGGGTGTATATGTATATATATATATATATATATATATATATATATATATATATATATATATATATATATATATATATATATATGTATGTATGTATGAATGAATATGTGTGTGTGTGCGTGACGATTTTTTTCCGTCGATAACTTCAACACTACAATTCTAAAAATTATAATTCTTTCGTATTCCTCTTCCTTACATCCATATGAAGAACTGATTACATTTTGGTTATAAATGGTCAACCGGAAGTACCTTCATTTGAAGATTTTAACAGTTTTTCTTGAAAAAACGCTGTTAAATATCATTTTTCACATTTAATGTTATTATATATATATATATATATATATATATATATATATATATATATATATATATATATATATATATATATATATATATATATTAAAGGATATTTTATTCTCTATACGATTTGATGCCATTTTATACTTCATACTTAATGGATATTGAGTTAAAAAATTATAAAGAAATTTCATAAAGGCAGCCAGCTATGCAATAACACTGGAAACAGCTAATATAATTTAAAAAATTCTGATAGACAGATGTCATTGTCAAGTGCGATTGACATAGTATGTTTGTGTTATAATTTTACAGTAAATATAGAATCAATTCTAAAAAAATTCTGTACGGAATTTGTACAAAATACTTAGAACTGAGGGAAGGTAATGTACAAGAAACTGTCTGTATACAATTTGTATAAAATACATGGAACTGCCGCAACTGACGGATGGTAATGTGCTGGGCACATCAGATTTTTTTTAATTTGATGGCTATCATCTGAAGTATCGAAAGACGTCTATGATTAATTTTTTTAATGAAATTCTTCTTTGGAAACCCTATTATTTCAGAATTTACTGATAAACGTAAAGTAAATGAGCCACTGTATAAGGATCAGATAGACAAAAAGTTTGTAGAAAATTTAATAAATAGTTACAAAAAGAACATTTGAATTTAAAGAAACAGAAAATATATTGTTATTAATGATATACTTTAATAATACCATAAATACTTAATTATATAATTATGTACGTAGTTATTATCATTATAGTGTTTGTTTATTAATATAAATATAGTGTTTTAAATATTGTTTATACATTTAATATTAAATTGTTAAACATTTCTTTGTTCTAAGCGTATTCGAAAATTCTGAGCAAAGTCTTTGTGTAGAATAATCAATACTGTACATATCCTACTACCCTGATACTTTATATATTAAAAAACATACATTATTAATCATTTTATATTATAAATAAATAATTAAACTTAAGTTTTCTCAATAAATTGAATATAACTATGAATATATGTATGAATTATTTTAATAGTTATCAATATTAAAAATATCAATTTCATTATTTCGAATTTCTTATTCATTTATAAATTGAATATATTTTCTGTGATATTTAATAAATAAACACACCAGGGATTCTCAAAAGTTTGGGGTTAAGTCTATGACCTTTGAACCAAAAAAGTCATAACTTTTTATTGATCTAGACAGCCAACTGTTAATCATTTCCGGCAGTCTTTTGTTAACTAATTATTAACTACTTTTTACCAATCAAACAGATAGATCTATTATTTATCTATCTAGAGTCTATTAACGATAAGAATTATAGATGTAATTCAAGATATAGATAATTTTTATTGTCTAAATACTAAATAGAAAGCAGGAAATATATAGTATGTTTCCTTTAAAACAACCAGCACTTTTTTGGGCGAACTAACAACTTGAGAAAAAAATGTTTTATACCAAAAATGATCAAGAATAAGGGGATAATGTATCAATAGTAACAAATTTAACCAGTGGTTCTCAAACGGTAGAACAAAATTATATTTTTGTAAGTGGCACCCTATATAATTTTTTAGCTCTTTAAATAGAATATTATTTTTTGATTTCAACGATATAAATATAGCATAGGGTTGTATAACAATTATTTCGAGAAAAATAGTATTAAAAACTAGAAATAATGTAATAAAAAATGGGTTTACTACTAGCGTAACTAGGCTACAGACGTATCAATACCTGTATTGCATAGCCTATTGTAATATAAATTTTTTTAACGCCATTTTTCTCGAAATAATTAATAATTGTTCTACAACCCCACACCATATTTATATCGTTGAAATCACAAAAGAATTCTCTATCTAATGGGCTAAAAATTATATAGGATACCATTTAAAAAAATATAATTTTGTTCTGCCGTTTGAGAACCACTGGTCGAATTTTAGATTTGTTATTATTATTAAATTAGCCGCTTATCCTTGATTATTTCTTGTATATAATATTTTTACCTTCCGTCACTTTTAGGTAAGGAAGATATTGTCTTTGGTAAAAAAATTCGGTGGTGACTTTTTGATGAATAAGCACGTTTTAGGATCCCTAGAATACGATTTTACTATTTTTACGATGATGTCTGTATGTGTGTGTGTGTGTGTGTGTGTGTGTGTGTGTGTGTGTGTGTGTGTGTGTGTGTATGTGTGTGTGTGTGTGTGTGTGTGTGTGCGTGTGTCTGTGTGTGACAATTTTTTTTAATGCGATAACTCTAATATTACAATTCCAAAAATTATAATTCTTTCGTATTCCTCTTCGTTACATCCATGTGTAGAGCTAATTAGATTTTAGTTATAATTGGTCAACCGGAAGTACCCTCATTTGAAGATTTTAACAGCTTTTCTTGAAAAAACGATGTTAAATATCATTTTTCACATTTAATGTTATTAAAAATATTAAAGAATAACTCTGGAAACAGCTGCTATATTAAGAAAATTCTGATTGAAAGGTGTCAATGTCAAGTGCAGTTGACAGTATGTTTGTGTTATAATTTTACTACTGGAAATATAGGATCTTTTGTTCTGTATGGAATTTGTATAAAATACATACAACTGCCTTAAGGTAATGTACAAGAAATAGAATCTTTTGCAAGGAATTTTCTGTATGACATTTATACAAAATACATACAACTGACGGAAGGTAATGTGCTGGTCACATCAGATTTTTTTCTAAAGACATTAGTTTGCCCAAAAAAGCGCTGGTTATTTTAAAAGAAACACCCTGTATATTTTCTGGTCGCGAATCTGTGATCCTGGTTTCAATTCCAACCGACCCCTGTGGTACACTCTCCACGCCAGCAATGAGTGCCCGTGAGGTGACGCCTGATAAACACCCGCACGTTACAAATATGTCATCATCATTACTGATATCTGCGCACCAAGCAAATTGGCACACCCAGCAATGGGTAATATCCCGTGATGATATATTTATTAAATAAAATTTTGTATTTTTTTCTTCTTCGATATTTCCGGCACATGAATCACTCCCAACAAAGACAACCTCTCCACCTGCCGTGTGTTAGACAGAGACAGTATTCTGGTGAACCAGTTGAACAAAGATAAACATAGCAGGTCGAATAAGCGAGACAAGGAAAGGTAGAGAGTTACAGGTGTATAGCAAACAAGGACATGTAAATGAGAGTTGTATGAGAGGGAGAGAGATGGAGCTATGTGGGCAACTGGGCGAGCCCGAGTGGGATAACTGGAATATTTCTTCACCTGAATTGAGAACTAACTCTCTCGAGAAATAGATAGATTTTGCAGGTATAAATGAATGCTGTAGGTTGCAGCTGAATTTATTTGCAATATTAGATGGATTATCAAGGCTTATTACCCATTTCTGGGTGTGCCAATCTCTCTTTAAAACTATTGTGGAATCATGGCTTGGCTTAACAGAGATTGAAAAATTAAGCTTGAAATTTCAAGACAAGCCAAGTTTTAATTTTATAAATCCCAATACCAGCCAAGCCAAACTTTTGTTTTTTGTTTCATCAAACCAAGATTTTGGACTAAAGTCCAGAATATCTACCACTAACATAGAACTGACGGAAGGTAATGTGCTGCCCACATCATATTTTTTTTTAATCTGTCAAACTTTCGGTTTTATTTTTAACCATCCTCAGGACACTGTAGGTAATACATTAATGAATACGTACAATATGTTTGAAACCGGAAGTTCCATAATTACAATTTTCACACAATTCAATAATCAATATGTGTATCTAATGCAATAATAACCGAGAGAAAGGGTTTATTCACTTTTTTGTAAAAAATATCGAATATCTCGAAAAAGAAAAGAGACATCGACCTGTGGTTTTAAAATCTTAAATCTACACCCTTCAAACTACTTAAATACAAATTTTCAGAATTTTTAATTTTTTAAAAATTTCCACCCTTTTTAAACCACATCATCCTCATACCCAAAAATGGGTGTGCGGTACACCTTTAACGACCTCACCATTAAATTCCTCGTACCAAAAAACATAAGTATACCAATTTTCATAAAAATTTTCCAACGGATACATTTATTATTAAACATTCCTTAAAATCGTCAAAAACTGAAAAAATCCCAAGGGGTACAACTTAGATTTTTTGCGATTTTTGGCCATTTTCAGACTTTTCCTTCTGGAGATTGTAATAGTTGTTAAAAAATTATGTAAATTGGTATGCTTATGTAATTTTGCTCGTAGAATCGAATGGTGGTATCGCCAGCGGTGTATAATTGACCATTTTTGGGATATGACCCAAAAATGGGCATTTTTGAGCAAAGTTTTGAGGACGAATATCTCGGACACGAAAAGAGATATGGACCTGTGGTTTTAAAATCTTAAATCTACACCCGTCAAACTACTTAAATACAAATTTTGAGAATTTTTAATTTTTTAAAAATTTCCATTCTTTTTTAAATCACACCATCCTCAAACCCAAAAATCTGATGTGGCCAACACCAAACCAAAGGATCCACACACACATACACACATACATAAACACAGACATAATGAAAATGTTAAAATTGGATTCTAGGGACCTTAAAACGTGGTCATTTAGCAAAATCTCGATATGCGATTTTTAGCACGATCCCTATACCTCCCTTACCAAGGATAGCGGGAGGTAACAATATTTCCACTATAATTTATTGATGAAGAACAGTTATTAATTACCATATTTCATGTATATTTATCACCTATAAAATCTAATATATTCAGTAAGTAATTACATAATTACTTATATAACTTCTCTATTACACTATTATTTTTACGGGGAGATCATGAAGATTTCTGAAAGGAGGTACAAAAGAAAACTATCATTACTACTACTAAAAAAAAGAACATTATATTTATGACAAGTTTCCTTACAGGTCATTGTTCTCTTGAAATATAATTTATGTAAGACTGATATAGTATATGTCGACTTTGAGAAGAGAACGAAGAAACATCGGAACACATTATATATGAATTTCTAACTGTAGCCGTAAAGCCGTAAGGAGTCCTAACCATCTAGTAGTTTCAGAAATTTATAATAGGGTCGTGTTATAAAACATTATATACAATAATACATTGTATAATAATTGTAACAATTTTTTTAAGTAGGTATGTTTTCGCTTAAATAACGACATAATTTAACAACATCCTGAATAGCGTCATCTCTTTCTTTCCTTTGTAAAAATTATTCCGGATGTCAGATGAAGAATAAAACATCATTCTGTTCTTATATGTACTTCCGGGCATCTTCAGACTTTTTTCAGAAGAGGCGCTGTAAAAACTGCTTTGAATTTAACTATTTGTAGTTTGATTTCGTGGTGTTCCATTTGAGGTAGGTAGTTTAATTCAGGGCCGGATATGCAAGGTCTAATGTTGGCTTGGGAAATAGTGGCAGACCGGCCCAAATCAAAATGCATCCCAATTTGGAAAATAATAATTTTATAATAAATAAAAGTTTTCCTTTGGTTATTTATTTAAAAATTAGAGTAAAAATAAGTGTTTATTATACTATAATGAAAATGACTATTACTCATATTAAACAATTATTAAAAGTACAGTCGAACTTCAGTAAGTCGAACATCGATAACTCGTATTTTGGATAACTCGAATCAAACTGGTTGGCAATAGCGCCAAGAGTGAGAATTATGGGTAATTTTTACTTGATAACTCGAACTTCGATTACTCGAATATCTTTAAAATTCGAACAGAACATTTGGCGCCAGCTTCAATAAGTCGAAAAGCTATCAAATGTTTTAAAGAAAACAAACAAACTAACATTACATTAATGGACTGTGTTGATGATATAACAAATACATGGAATATCGACGTTAAGCCTGAGACAATTTCTAATTGTTTTAAAAAAGCCGGCTTTGGTCAGTATTCTGAGTGGGACGAAGAGGATGAAATTCCTTTGATTTTCATAAGTGAACGTATGAATGAAAAACGTGAGGAAGAAATTCAATTGCAATTGGAATATGAAGCTTGGAAAAATATCAAAATTACACCAGAAGGTGTCACCTTAAATGATTTTATTATGGAGGATGATTTGCAGCAACCACCTTCAAACGAGTTAGATGAAAATTCGTTGAGCGTTTTGCGTTCGTATTTAAAAACCAATGAACATACAACCGATTCCCTGTATAATGGTTTAAATAACATTGAAGGTTTTTTTATTTAAAATCAAAATAAAAAATTCTCTCAGTCACAAATAACTGACTTTTTTACACTAAAATAATGCTTATAACTTTGTTCTGTATACATAATCAATCTGTATATATCATAAGGTAAGTGATTTTTACTCGAATAAATACATACATACATAAATAATATTTATACATATGCATTTTATATAATAACCCGAAGTCTTGATAACTCGAACTTTTTTTGTGGCAAGTCATGGTTTGAGTTATCGAAGTTCGACTGTACTAATTAAGACTAAAACTATAATTAACTAGATAACACTAACACTATTTATTTATTTAACAATTAACACGACTATTTATTCATACGATCTTACTAATTATTTATTTCGGCTATTTATGTCACTGTGTATTTATATCACGTTCAACTGTCCGCCTACCGATCTCCACAGCGTCTATATACTCAACTGACTCAACAGCGTCTGTATATTCAACTGCTCGGACAGAAGTCACACTTTTCACCCCACTATCTGTCTCTTTATGTAACTCTCTCTCTCTCTTCCACAGACTCAGTATCACCGACTGTTCGTATGCCACAATTCTTCAACACCAATGCCGAGTATCCACTCCAACTCGCTGTTACTGTCCTTGTATACCTAGCTTCACAATACTCGTCAACACTACCGAGTATTTACATCCACAGCTATCCCAGTATACCAGTAATTTCCAGAGTACCTACACCATTCGACACTTTACTGCATACGCTCACTACGGTACTGCTGTGCTTCTCAAACTCACTAACACTCTATGTGAATGTATCTATATGTCTCTTCATGTAACTAACTAACTCCCGAGCATAGCTGCGTCCCTTTTATACAGCTGCCATTAACTTTCAGAGAACTCTAGAATGTTCAACCTTATAATAACAATGAACACAAAAGGTTCAGGCGACCGGAAGTAATTAAACACTTCGCGGCTTGTTTGTCTACGTAGCCCGACTGTTAGCGCAATTGCGTCATCGGCGGGCGTTCTACGTTACAATATGTTACAAATACACTGATTATACAGGAATAATAAACAACAAACATCGGTCTTATTATTAGAAATAAGTACTTGAAGTACCAAGTACTTTAATGTTTCTAAATGTACTTGAAGTACAAGTACTTTTTTAGTTTCTAAAGTTCTTGAAAGTACCAAGTACTTGAAAAAGTACTTGCAAATTTGGGTGCAAGTACTTTTTCAGATAATTGATATTTATCTGATTATATGGACCTTAAAAGGTGATTATTGACAAAAATTTCAATACCTATATTTAATGGGTTATTTAAAACAAGAGTTCCTCGCTGGGACTGCCGTATCACCTAGTGACCGCTTGATGTAAAATTGACGTCATATGATCGCCAAGCGATACAAGAAGCTGTACCGAGATGTTAGAATGACGTCATTTTCACGTCATGCGATCGCCAGGCGATACGGCAAAGTCCCAGCACTGTAGTTGGGTAATATAAACATTATATGTATATGCAGATTAGAATTAATTTATTACCCCAAAAAAATTGCAAATTTATCTTTACATTCATATTATCGCTGAAAATATATGTATTAATGAAATTCACATAATTATGTGCTACAGGAATAACACCACACCCCTGCAAAAGAAACACTGACAGACAAACAATTCTCATAACATTGTTAACTTTTAAATTTAAATTGCACTTCAAGTACATTTCAAGTAATTCAATTACATTTAAAATACTTCAAGCACATTTAAAATACTTCAAGTACATTTAAAGTACTTCAAGTATTTAAAAATACTTCAAGTACTTTTCATTGTGCTTCAAGTATTTTTACATGTATCAAGTATCAAGTACATGTGAATAGACTTACTTTGTCAAGTACAAAGTACTATAAATAGAAAGTACTTAAAGTACAGTACTTGAAGTACTGAAAGTACTTGCAAGCCTAGTAAAGTACTTTTCTTGCAAATATTGCCCAGTTCTGGCCCGAACTTGTCTGTTAGTCGATCTGTGGTTTCATTGGTCGACACGAAATTTAAATATAAATAATAATGAATTGTTTATTCACATATTAAAAAAATTCAAATCGTGACAACCAGTGGTACGAAAATATTTAAATTAAAGAACCAAACTTTTAATTTTGCGAGTTTTAAAATACGAGTAAATGTCTGATTTCTGCTTTTTGATCAATATGTTTAATACCAGTATTTAACAGTAGAATTTAGTTTCCAACTACTTATTATTACAAGCAAGCAGTAAAGAACCCAAGAACAAGTGTGCAAATTTCTCTTTCATTTGTTTTTGTTTTTGGTTCATTGAAATCCCGAAGGCTCGGCGCACCTGTCGTCTGCAGAAAGAAAAATGAACATCGCAATACTTGCTTCTCAAAATGTTAACAAGAAAGATCCATCCCATTCTTGGACAGATTTTAAAGTTAAAGTATTAATTGTATGATTGTTTGTGTGAACATTTTGAGAAGCAATGGTCATTTAAGTAGTATTCCTTGTGACAATGGACATATAAGTGTGTATAATGATGTGTGTCATTGCCCAAGAATTTAATTTAGTTTGAATGAAGTACTGTAGGTGTAAAGTAAATATAGAGTAGACACAGTATGTAAGTGTATAAAAAGTGTAAGTGCTTTAAAAATGGATACAATAACACACAGAATGGGTTCGAATATTGATAAGATTGGTTGTTCTTGCATTAATATATACATATATAGGTGTCCTAAAAAAACACGGCCTATATCTCGAGAATTACGAGTAAGAGTCAAAATGTTACCGAAATTGGTCAATAAAATTTGATTTACATTTTTTCATTAATTTCCTTTAATGTACACCCCTCCTGCATTTAGACACTTGTTCCATCCCTTAGTAAGGGAGGTACAGGGATTGTACCAAACATCGCATATGAAGATTTTGGTAAATGTCCACGTTTTAAGGTCCCTACAATCCAATTTTAACATTTTTACGATGATGTTTATGGGTATGTGTGTGTGTGTGTGTGAGAGAGCGCGCGTGTGTGTGTGTGCGCGCGCGTGTGTGTGTGCGTGTGTGTGGATGTGTGTGCGGATAACTCAAACACACAAATTTTGAAATCTTGTATTTCTATTTCTACCTTATTTTAATATGGTACTTTACTTGAAACTCAAAAGAATTTTTCTTTAAAAAATACTTTCAAATGTTATTTTTTCGAGATTTGTGTTACTATAAAAAGTAAAGATTATTAAATTTTCTGCAAATTTGCATAAATACTTTTTCTATATATTTTATGGATAAATTTATAAAATTATCTTTAATTTAAATCCCAGAGCCTACACTTTAAATAAGCACAACTCTTTGGTTACACAGTTCATAATCACAAATGTATGTAACTGACAGTCAAAGAACTAATCATTTCAAATTAATAATAGTAACATTATAAAAAGAAAATAGGAAATAGAACCATAGTTATATGGAATGTATCTTAATACAGTTTCCAGCATAATTAAATATGTAAGTATGTATATTTAAAATAATTATTTGAGATCCAAGCTAAATGTTTTTAAATCGTAGAAATGGGCTTTAGAATCCAGCATAAATTTATTTAAACGAAATAAGATTTGTGAAAAATTCGTAGACCTCGCTGGGATTCGAACCCAGAGCCTGCCAATCGCTAGTCGTGAATTTTTCACAAATCTTTCTTCGTTTAAATAAATTTATCCTGGATCCTAAAGCCCATTTCTACGATTTAAAAACATTTAGGTTGGATCTCAAATAATTATTCTACGTGTGTGTGACGGCCAAAAGTTCACATTAATATAATATTTACTGCGCAATGTTAGCGTTGAGTATTTATTTCTCAAATTGTGAGAGTGTACTCGTTACGATTTGTAAAAAGGCTTGTGAAAGATTCACGGACTTCAACGGGAACTCGTGGTTCAATTGGTAGAGCGCCCGATTAGCGATTGGGAGGCTCTGGGTTCGAATCCCAGCGAGGTCTATGAATTGTTATCAGTTCAGAGCTTCAAGTAAAGTATCAATTCTGGTTTCATAAATTTTAGCCAAAATCTAATATGTTGTTCCTCTTGATATAAAAGTCTTAAATACTAAAATTGAAAAGTTTTGGTTCATATTATATCATCGTAAAAATAGTAAAAACGTGTTGTGAGGACCCTAATTCACTGAAAACTCATCATCGAACTTTTGGACCGATAACATTATCTCCCTTACCTACGGTATGACGGGAGGTAAAAACAAAAGTTTTGAGACAAATTTTACAACAGTTTTTATAGTTTCCGTTTATAGCGAAAATTTTATGCCTTTTATAAGACAGTTCAACTCATAAAATAATTTCTGATTATGACTTAGTTGGGTTTTGGTTTAATTTATTCGTTCCCGGTAACCTTGACAACAACCATAAGATAAAATAAAGTATGCGAGAGACAATAAAACAGATGAATGGAAGAACTAGTCAATAAATCCTATCATTTATTGAATATCGAAGGAATATTTTAAGATAAACTTAGATATTTCTTTGATGCTACCGGTACTAACTGTTTGTTACTAACCTAGAAGCTATAATGCTAAATCAATCGACGAAAAGGTAATTATATATTTTTAGAAAAGATAAAACTTTGAAATAAATGGGAAATACTTAAAATGCCTTTTGAATATCTTTAGAATTTCATAACATCAAAAACATTTATCTTAAAAAATTCATTTTACTTTGTATCTATATATGGCTGAATCGTTTTCATACACAGATCTAATATATGATATATTTCAATGGTTTTTAGGGCGTGTACTAGTTATAAAACGACTAACATTTCTTCTAAAGGTCAGAAATGAAAGGTAAAGTGTAACAAACAAAGGTTACATACACGTATTGTACTATACTTTAAACATATTGTCACAGAACTTTACGTAAAACATTATGATTCTACAAGCGTAAAAACTTTCTAGATATGGTAGTGTAGAAAAAACTGCATCTACATTTCGGAGAACTACTAGGCAAGTCTCTAGTGTTTCAACGGAGTTAAGAACACTTGTCGTACTAAGAAATTACGAGGAATTTTTCACGTATTAACATTGAAAAGTATTATACCGTATGTCCTAAAAGTTTTGTCACAAATTTGTTTAAAACATATTAAAAGTATTAATGGTTTTACGGCAATTTTTCAGAACAGATATAATTAACAGCTTTATAAACAACAAAATTTTTATTTTAAATTAAATGTAAAGGTCCATAGTCTTCAACAATACGCAGTCTTCTGGAAACATCTCGCATCAAGCCTTGGACCGTTGCAACATCAATCTGTCGAATTTTTCCGCCGTCTTAATTGTTGCTCTTTTCGGCTTCCCAACCTCCATCATACACTTTTCGAGACAAAATGGCCCAGAACTCTTCAATTGGCCGAGCATGATTCTGGTGGATAAAATTAATTTAAGCAATTGTTAATATAACTTTGACTGTCCACAGCTTCGTCTCTAACTCGCCCTATATAAGGTCTGGAAATCCCACCAATTGATATCGCGCACCAAATTAAAACTTTATCAGCAAATTTGGCCTTTGGCTTGTATTTTATATCGTCTGGACATTCTTCTACATTGTCCGTGTAAACTGTCGTTTCCTTTAATTTCGGAATTACTTAGAGTAAAGTACTTTTCATCATCTATGACGGTGACTTTATTATTTGCAAAATGAGTGCGCCTTAAAGCACGGCAACATCTTGGTATTCTAGCTAACTAGCTGATTTGGCGTATATTTAGGACATTTCTTTCTTTTGCGATATTCTCTCTTCAGTTCTCTGGATATTGTATTCTTGGAAACACCGTAACGCCGTGAAAGTCTTCTCAATGACTGTCCAATTTTATCCTTGACACTTTCGACTAACTGGTTTGCTCTATGTTCAGTTAACACTTTAAGTCTTCTACTTTTCGGAAGATTTACGAATGGTATACCTTGCTCACATTCTGCTATCGCACGATATATCGTTTTCCGCGATACATTTTGAGTTTCAAAAAGTCGGACTATTTGAACTTTAGGCATCTGCCCAACTAAATTATAAACGCTTTTTCTAAGATCTAATTTATAAGCCATTACAACGCAATCGATTTCGGTAACTGAACTGTCATTAAAATGACAAATCATTGAATTACTTTTGTTTGTAAAGCCAACCCGATATTTTGATATTTTTTATTTTTTTCATAGAGTTGTATTTTGTGACAAAACTTTTGGGACATACAGCGATATTCAAGGATTACAAAAGGTTTTGTAATACTGAAATTTCTCACCATTTGTGAGCCTGGTTTCTTAAACACGTTTTCTCACTGAAAATGCACAAAATATTCTCTTCGCAAAATGGCTGTCTGAAGGCGTAAGCAATTATTGCAACTTTCTTTGTCTGACAACAAATTCTGATCCAAATACGAGACTATATAATTCTATATGCAAATAAAGGAGTGTATTACATATTAAATCACATGTATGTGTGTGTGAATATGTTGTGTGTATGAGAGAGATGGCATGTTTGACACAATGACCTGACCGAGTATAAAAGTACCGCTAGTGATGTGAATTCGAAATTTTTCTGGACCGGATGTGAAAAATTCAGAGAGAATATTACATTATGTGTATTACATACAAGGTAGCGTCAAATAGTTCGCGGAATCGTTGTCTAGAGCCAAGCAGATTTGAAGCTCTGACCTCTGAACAGATTTTCGTGAAAAATAAATTGATACAATCCAAAACTTTTCAAATTTGGTATTTAAGACTTTTATATTAATGAGAACGACATACTAGATGTTTTATAAAATTGATAAACCAGAAGTACTACTTTACAGGAAGCTATAAACAGATTTTCTTGAAAAAATATATTAAAACATGATTCAAAACTTTTCAAATTTGGTATTTAAAACTCGTGTATAATTTGAAACAACATTATATTTTGACTGTACGACCTATATGATAAACCGAAAGTGGTATTTAATTTGGAGCTCTTAACAGATTTTCGAGGAAAAACATAATAAAATATAATCTAAAATTTGGTATTACAGACTTTTTACCTCCCGCTACCCTTGGTAAGGGAGGTATAGGGATTGTGCTTATTATTATTTATTTATTCGTATCCAACTAGTAACTAACAATATTTACTGTATAATATAAAAAATACATCTTCTGGGGTTTCTTCTAAGTACTTTGGCAGAATACTAGTTGGTAGCTGCAGAATTATTACTGGTTCAAAACCAGTATCCAGGGTCGCGACGAGGACGCTTCTGCTTGACCCGTTTTTTTAAATATCCAATTCAATTGTGCTAAAAATCGCATATCGAGATTTTGCTAAATGACCACGTTTTAAGGTCCATAGAATCCAATTTTAACATTTTCACGATGATGTATGTGTATATGTATGTGTGTATGTGTGTGTATATATGTGTGTATGTGTGTGTGTGGATCCTTTACTCTAACTCAAATACTATCATTCAGAAAATTTTCAAACCTTGTATTTCGAACTTTGTAATGGAAAGAGCCCATTAGATTTTGGTGTAAATTGGATAACTGGAAATGGCACTTTACTAGATGCTCAAAATAGTTTTTCTCCGAAAAATACCTTTAAATGTTATTTTTTCGACATTAATGTTATTATAAAAATTAAGATTATTAAATTTTCTGTAGATTTGCATTAATACTTTTTCTATATATTTTATGGATAAATTTATAAAATTATCCATAAATTTAATCCCGGAGCCTACGTTTTAAACAAGCAGAACTCCTTGGTTACACAGTTCATATCTTAAATGTATGTAACTGACAGATAAATGTCACTGTTAAAGAACTATCATTTCAAATGAATAACAGTAACGTTTTAAAAAGAAAATAGTAAATAGAACCCTAGTTATATGGAATGAATCTTATTACAGTTTCCGCAATAACTAAATATGTAAGTATGTATATTTAAATTAATAAAAATTAAATAGCGGGAGGTTTGGTGTTGGCCACATCAGATTTCGCATAACTCAAAAACGGTAAGCCGTAGAAAGTTGAAATTTTGTATTTAGGACTGCTATAACATCTAGTTGTGCACCTCCCTTTTTGGTCATTACATAATTTCTAGAAATGGTACTTTATTTGAAGCCTATAATAGATTTTAATGAAAAACTATTTTAAAATATAATCTAACACTTTTCAAATTTGGTATATAAATATATAGATTTTGGTTAAAACAGGCTAACCGGAAGTGACATATTACCTGAAGTTGTGAACAGTTTTTCTTCAATAAAATGGTTTCATTTTGATTTTAGAAATAAATGCTTCAAATAAATTTTTTAGAGAGTTAAATTCTGTGTCTAGCACATCAAGTATTATTAAATTAGCCCTTTGTATAAGCGAGATATGTATATTTAAAATTTATATACTTTTTGGTTTTTGTAATGAAGCTTGCTATGGATTAGGACAAAAAATAACAAAAAAAATAAATAGATGCTAATGTCAAATTACGTCAAATACGTGCAATTTTATACTTGGGTCTATACTTCATATTGGTCTTGTGTACAAGGAAGTCGTGTGGTGTCCACATCAGATTTTTTATTTATTGGATCAACCGGAAGTAAAACTTTACTTAAAGCTCATTGCTATTTCAAACATTGACGGGAGGTCATGTGTTAGCCACATCAGATTTTTTTCATTCAATTAAGTCAACAACTTAGTGTCTATTTTCCACTGTCTAATGTAGTGTCCTTCGCTGTCTTGTGGGCGAAACGTGGGTATATCTACCTTTATAACAAGTGTCTCCCATATTCTATTGCACAATATATGAATTCGATAGGAAATTACAAAACGACGCCCACACATCATTGTTTTATTTACTCTCGATGTTCTAGTTTTTATTGTAATGACATAAATAATGCATCAGTTTTCGAAACAGCGAAATAAAAACAATTGGGTGACAGGTTGTAATTATATATAACTGCGCTGAGTTTGAAGAATAATTAATAATAATAATTACATGGTACAGAATAATCATAGGGCTCAAATATTCAGTTAGTGGTTAAGAGTTATTTATTAGGCTTGTCTAAAGTATAAAGAATGTTCAGACTGCTTGTACTCATAGCTATTAGAATATTTGGAATATCTATTTTTTACTGGTATAATTGATGCTTTTACACAGATTTATCAAAGAATTTAGAATATATATTTTTTTTATATAATGATTATGTCCACAATTATACACCGATTTATCTCACTTGATCTTGACGTCATTGATTTCTGAACTACAAAATAATAAGTAATTGTATATTTATCTCTGTCTTACTTATGGTTTCCTACTTTCTATCTTCGATACGTATGTCTAATAGCTTGATTTTTGTCTTACTAACGCATTAAAAGAAAGATAGTTATACCAAATTTGAATATGACATTCAAATCAGTGGTATTTATATATATATATATATATATATATATATATATATATATATATATATATATATATATATACAGGGTATTTCCTTTAAAACAACCATCGCTTTTTTGTGCGAACTAACAACTTTAGAGAAAAATATTTTATACCAAAAATAATCAAGAATAAGGGGACAATGTATCAACAGTAACAGACCGAATATTTAACCAGTGGTTCTCAAACGGTAGAACATAATTATATTTTTTTAAATGGCACCCTATATAATTTTTTAGCTCTTTAAATAGAATATTATTTTCTGATTTCAACGATATAACTATAGCATAGGGTTGTATAACAATTAATTCGAGAAACATGGTATTAAAAACTAGAAATAATGTAATAAAAAATGGGTTTACTACTAGCGTAACTAGACAACAGACGTATCAATACCTGTGTATTGCATAGCCTATTGTAATATTATAATAACTATTTGTGTATTAAGAGCGCAAAATGGGACATTGTCGATTGAGAGGTTGTTGCCGAGCAACGCAGGAGCGAGGCATTCTCTCGAAATCGACAATGTCCATTTGCGCTCGAAACACACACAAGATTTTTTCTACAGTCGCCACAATGGGGTCCTCCACCATAACAAAAATTTATTTTTTATTTATTTTTACTTATCGGTATTTTCCATTCTTCTTGAGCTATTGCTTCAATCTAATCTAAGCATTTTATACTTTCGTTTTTGTAAATGAATGCCCTATTTTATTTTCACAGCAGTGCGGCATTTTGTTTGCTTATGTAAGTGGGTAATGTGTAACTACAGTGTCATTAATTCCTGACTAAACGTTTCCATTAAGAATGTAGCCAAGTAACATTTCTCAACATTGTATAGTTAGAAATTTGAGGAGCGAGCGTTTTTTCTACTTTGTCGCTCTAGAGCGGCAAAGTGACATTTTGCGTTGACAAAAGAGAGCGCAAATGGCTACTTTGTATATAGACTGTAGAAAAAATTATTTTTCTCGAAATAATTGTTACACACCCTTCTACTTTATTTTTAACGTTGAAATCAGAAAAAAATCTATATCTAATGGACTAAAAAATTATATAGGATACCATTTAAAAAAATATAATTTTGTTCTGGCGTTTAAGAACCACTAGTCGAATTTTCGGTTTGTTATTATTAATAAATTAGCACCTTATTCTTGATCATTTCTTGTATATAACATTTTTTTGAAATCATTAGTTCGTCAAAAAAGCGCTGGTTGTTTTAAAAGAAACACTATATATATATATATATATATATATATATATATATATATATATATATATATATATATATATATATATATATATATTGTGTTATAATTAATTATTTTCAATTTGTTAAATTACTTTACAATTTAATTCTTGTCTAAGTTGAATTAGGCTATAGTTACTCTAATTCTTACCACCTACGCTTTACATAAACACAGGATATGTTAGTCATCTAGTAGGCGACTTTTTACAGTCAAACAGTGATTTATTCATTATTCTGTTTTTAGAGAAAATGCCTAATAAATGTTTTAGAAAGTGTATCGAATTTAGTATTTTTTTAAAATGCTTGATTAAGTAATTTAATTTCTTGTACTCAGTTTACAAATTAATTAAGCATAAAAGCGATAATTATTTAATCTTTCGACATAGCTTTTCATTTTTTAATTAGGAAATTGTTGCAAAAATATCTAGAACAATTTGCGGGATGCAGAAGATCAACAGATTTTTTTCCCCTTAGTTTTTGAAGAACTTGGCCTGGAAATGTCTATAGGGCAAGAGTAGTACATTATTTTTCATCTTTATGTACATTAATTTAAATAGTTTCTGTTCTGTTCTGTTATTTTTTATCTTTATGTACATTAATTTAAATAGTTTCTGTTTCAAATTTTAACTGAATATTAAGGAGGCCATATACTTTTATATCCAGTAAAAAAATTGGGGTGACAAGCCGTAGGGCAAGAGTAGTACATTATTTTTCATCTTTAAGTACATTAATTTAAATTGTTTCTGTTTCAAATTTTAACTGAGTATTAAGGGGTCCATATACTTTTATATCCAGTAAAAAAATGGGGGTGACAAGCCGTAGGGCAAGAGCAGTACATTATTTTTCATCTTTATGTACATTTATTTAAATAGTTTCTGTCCTTAACAACAATTACTTCGTCAGTATTTGATATGCCAATGTTTTTAATTGATATAATCGCCAACGAATTTAACCTTTCTTCTTTCTTAGTATAACGTAAAAAATATAAATAGGATTTAATTAATATAAGTTTGCAGCAACTGGAATTGTCAGCATTATGATTAAAGCTACACACTGGAGTCAATAAACTTTTGATTTTTACCTTCCGTCACCTTTAGATAAGGAAGGTATTGTCTTTGGTCAAAAAATTCGGTGGTAAGTTTTTAATGAATAAGCACGTTTTAAGGTCCCTAGAATACGATTTTACTATTTTTACGATGATGTCTGTATGTGTGTGTGTATGTGTGTGTGTGTGTGTGTGTGTGTGTGTGTGTGTGTGTGTGTGTGTGTGTGTCAGTGTGTGTGTCAGTGTGTGTGTGTGTGTGTAACAAAATTTTCGTCTTCGATAACTCTAATACTACAATTCCAAAAATTATAATTCTTTCGAATTCCTCTTCGTTACATCCATATGAAGAGCTGATTAGATTTTGGTTATAATTGATCAACCGGAAGTACCCTCATTTGAAGATTTTAATAGTTTTTCTTGAAAAAACGATGTTAAATATAATTTTTTCACATTTAATGTTATTATAAATATTAAAGAACATTGTATTCTCTATACGATTTGACTGCATTTTATACTTCATATTAAATTGGTAGAGAGTTATAAAATTATAGAGAAATTAAATTTCATAAATTAGCCAGCTATGGTAGAAACATCTACTATATTAAGAAAATTCTGATTGAAAGATGTCAGTGTCAAGTGCTATTGACATATTTGTAGTATATTTGTATTATAATTTTACTCGAAATATAGGATCTTTTTGCTCGAAACTTTCTGTATGGAATTTGTATAAAATACATACAACTATCGAAAGGTAATGTACATAGAAGAAATTTAGAATCTTTTGCAAGGAACTTTCTGTATGGATTTTATAGAAAATACATAGGCATTTACGAAAATTCTACCGGTAGATACCGCATCTACCGACTGTGTTCGAAAACACGAGTGGTAAAAAGTTACCGTGTTCGAAAATTGTTCAATATCTACCAGGTCCATCTACCGGATTCATGAAGAATCTAATCTCAAAAAAAGGTAGTGATGCAAAGCGAAGCGCCCGCGTTTAAAGTGGAAATGTGTTCAAAGTAGGACTCTGCTCAGTTTATTAACTACGTCAAATTTCTAACCTGTTTCAAATTTTTTCATAGGTTATGAATCTATCCTGTTTACCACTTGTGTTCTTAAAATATCGATTCTGGTAGCTATAACCTGATAAAAAGCTGTTTACCGGTAACAGTCCACCGGTAGAAGTTTCGTAAATACATCATATAACTTACGGAAGGTAATGTGCTGGCCACATTAGATTTTTAAATTTATTTTGCAAAAAAAGTCTCAAAAAATGTCGCCCTAAACCAATTTCGCCCCAGGCTATCGCCTGGCTATACTCCAAGAAATGCTCGCAACAGTGTTTGAACAATGACGGACACCGCTTGACCGATATTAATTTCAAAACCACATGTGACAAATTTTGTAAGATTTACGTTTGGATTAATCGAAAATTCTGCTAACCATAAACTCCCCGATAACAATTTAACAATTTGCAAGACAAAGGTATTCCCTTCGTATCATTATTTCTTCGCGATAAGCTGATAGACATTTAGATCTCTCGAACATGGAATTCCTGCAACTCTGAGATTGCGTGGGCGACCACCTGCTGTTCTTTACGTCTGCACTGTACTGTGGAGACTGCAGTTTACTTAACCCAAATATAAAGCGAGTGTGACCGTTCGTTCAGGCAGGAAATGAGACATTACGCACATAGTACGTGACTTCAGATCAAGAATCAAGTGATATTAATGAGTATATGGTAGTGTTTTTACGAATTTATTAACAGAAAAGTTAGCACTTAGCACGTTCCGCAGGGTCAAGAGTTCAAATATTACTGACTGCAAAATAATAAATAATTTAGTGTTAGGTACAGTAAGCCTAGATACAATAGTATTTTATGTACCAAGGGCGTTACGATGATGATAATGCCAGGAGGGCGACGAGGATCTAGCCCGAGGGATAGATGTCGTCCGATGGGCATTATCATCTAGTAACGCTAGTGGTGCATGCAAGATTTTATGTCTCACTAGAGTATGTGAAATAAGTTTTCATACATAATAATTTTGATTACAATAATGCTTAAGCTTTGGCGTTGCTAAGGATGTTGTTTAATTGTTTTGTTTATTATCAACATTTATTTATTTTGAAACATCAACGTTCTACATCGTTGGAGATGATGAAATGGGTGAATTTAATGTTTCGGATGATATTTTATCGAAACGGTGTGAAGAAATTATTTTGAATGCTTCTGCAAACTTTGAGGAAGAGAAACGCATATATGTTCTCCTAATTATTCCATTCTCGTCTGTAGAAGATGTAAGTATTATATTTTGAGATTCGTTTTCACATGACAGATCTCAGTTCTTTATTTCTTATGCACTTATTTCTGAATATTATTACATTTTAGAGACTTTGTACTGCTTTGGATGTGTCACACATGACGGCAAGTAATATAAAATGAACTCAAACGTGGATAAATTTCATCCCCAAAAAAATTAGTGATCCGTCATCCGTCAAAAATCAATGCTAAACATTCCAGACTGCAATTCGACGTACTTACTATTTAGATATGTGGTGAAAGTAAATTGCTTTTTGAGGCCCTTTTTATAATCCATTTTAAGTGTTATAATTAAATTAAAAATGATTTCTGTGTTGTGCTTTCAAAGCTGTTTTTCTATTATATTAATTGTTGTAATCAATTAATGTATCAATTGTTGTAATCAGTCTTTATTTTTATTGTAATGAATTATAATTAAAAAGAAAATAATTTTCATTATATACCGTTCATATTATTTCTTATTTATAGTCCATAAACGTTGATCGGATTATAATGAGGGCATAATGAATTATTATGCCCTCCCATTATGCCCCGGTTGTTATAGATATGTTTATATATATATATATACCGTATCCTAGCAATAAACACTTCATATTACTTTAGTGAGACATAAATACATATAAAGCTTTAGGAATTCCCTTATAATAAGTCAAATGCCGTTATATCACAAAATCACAATTTATTCCAGTATGTGCCAATGCGTCTAAATACCATAGCGCCCAAATTTCGTAGCGTCTAAATTTCACGGCTCCAAAACTTTACAGTGTCTAATTCTGTCCTGGCTTATTTCGGCTAATTTATAGATGTACCTGTTACTTGGCGTTACATTTGAAATATTTCACACATTTTTTGTCCAAAATTCATAAATATATAAATAAATAAATATATATCACGGCATATTACCCATTGCTGGGTGTGCCAATCTGCTTTGTTCGCAGATATCGGTAATGATGATGACATATTCGTACCGTGCGGGCGTTTACCAGGCATCATCTCACGGGCACTCATTGCTGGCGTGGAGAGTGCACCACAGGGGTCAATAATGTGCCATTTAAAATTCGAAATATTTGGCGTCGGTCGGGATCGAACCCGGTTCCCTAGATTCGCGACTAGACACTCAGGCACGCGGTCACGAGACCCCAAAATTCTCGAATTTCGCGACACTTACCGTAAACAAAGTGAGCCGTAAGGGTAACTTCATTAATTTCACCTGAATTTGGGTTGTGAACGAAAATGCAAAAATATTAATAGTATGTTTCGTAACGCAACCGGTTCGATCAGGTTTACGGTTTTATGTTCTGTAAGTCCTGAAGTTATTTACCGGTTTCTATTTCGAACGCGGTTCTTGAAAAAGTTGGAGCACAGCAACCACGAAAAAATCCTGGTTTCTCTGGTATTTTTGCCCCCACTAGCACTACTTTCAAACATCATCATAACAAAATCAAACGACAGATAGAAAAAAATGTTTCAGACAAATATTGTAATAGAAAGTTTATGGATTTTAAAAATGTTTTATTTTCGAAAATCGATGGAGTGGTTTTCAAAATATCTTGTTTTGAAATTTTTGATTGGTCGCCATTTTGTTATTTGATGAAATAGAAAATAATTGTAAATACAAGTGTTTTAGAGAACCGAAAGCAAATGCTGAAAGTTTTTGTATTTTTTAAATATTCCTTAAAATAAGAGAGTTATGACGATTTTTCGAAAAACAAGAGAACGCCAATAACTATGAACTGGGGCTCCAAATAAAAAATTTTAGCTAAGAAAAGTTGTTTGTTTTAATGAGTTCTATTTATCCATTTTCGGGTGTAACGACTTAGTATTAACATCCTGTATATATATATATATATATATATATATATATATATATATATATATATATATATATATATATATATATATATATACCGTGTGTCTGTCTTAAAGGTGTACATAGGAGATTAGCATGGGAAATCAGTTTTTTGCAATTTTCAGCTCGCCTAATTATTTTAAGCAAAAACACGTCAAATAAAAGTTTTAGGGCACAAAATTCTGCATCTAAATCAATAAAAATAATTACCTTTACATACTTTGTAACGACAGAAATTAAATATGAAAATTTCGAAAATTACGTTGAAAATATTGACAGCCATGGAATTGAACAAAAAATAAATAAATGCTTGACGTTTTATCAAATTGTCAGAAACGTCAAATAAGTTAAATTACGTTGTGACAGATAAAACGTCAAGCATTTATTTATTTTTTGTTCAATTCCATGGCTGTCGATATTTTCAACGTAATTTTTGACATTTTCATAATTAATTTCTGTCGTTATAAAGCATGTAAAGGTAATTCTGTTTATTGTTTTACATGCAGAATTTTATGCCCTAAAACTTTTATTTGACGCGTTTTTGCTTAAAATAATTAGGCGAGCAGAAAATTGCAAAAAACTGATTTCCCATGTTAATCTCCTATGTACACCTTTAAGATAGACACACGGTATATATATATATTAGAGAGACATTCCAGGCTTTACAACATTAAAAACTGCACTATTAACAATTAAATAAGTAATATCTAGCTAATTATTTTCTTCTATTGCATGTAGTATATTATTTTTATTTTCTGCAGTGCGCGTACTTTTTGGTCTTGCCCTTTTCATATAATTCTTATCTAAACATCCATCACTTTTAAATTTTGTAAATATTCTCGAAACTGTAGAATAATCTGGTCCAGGACTTTCAGGATATAAATTCACAACCATTCTCAAACTATAACCAGCATTGACATGTTCATTTGATTTTGACAACTTTGAAAACCTATGTTGCATTTTATCTGGAACGATACAATATGTGTATCTTAGTAACCATAGTAATATAATAATGTTGCATCTTAACTCACGGAATTTAAGATTGGTAGCTGAAAACAGTATATGTCGACTCTGCGAAAAGACGGAAGAAACTTTGGACTTTACCATCTAGGTAAAAGGTACCTCGCGGCTAGTGAGATCGAGAGAGCAGTAACTGGCTTCATTGGAACTTTGGGACTGCTTCCAGAAAACTATAGACATGATACAACCTTCAACTAAGATCATAATTTATAAAGAATGTGAAATCATCTGTGTTAATATAAAATTCATTCAGTTTTTCTTTGTAATAAAAATCTCTGTGGCATCATTGGACACCTGAATGCTTGCGGCAATGTAAACCTACAGTCGCATGTTTCAAGCTAGCATGTCACTTGTCTGTTGTTCTCTGTCCCAGCTCTAGCCAATTACTAGATATCTCTAGTGTTCTCTACACCGCCATTGTACTGCCAAGTTTATCAATTGATCACAAATAGAAGAAAGTAACCGTTTTCAAATTTCTACAAACACGGAGATTCAGTTAGTGTTTATAGTAAAATTTACAAATGAAAATCCAGGGGAAAAAAGGATATTCATTTTTTAGCAAAATGAGGTGATTGGTCCTACTTATAGACTGAAGGTGGGGGTTTCAAATGGTATATTTAAAAAATCTGATGTGGCCAGCACATTACCTTCCGTCAGTTCTATGTATTTTGTACAAATTTCATACAGAAATTTCCTTGCTAAAGATTATATTTCTTGTACTTTACCTTCCGGCAGTTGCACGTATTTTATGCAAATTCCATACAGAAAATTTATAGCAAAAGATCCTATATTTCCAGTAAAATTATAAGACAAACACACTATAGGTACGTTCCATCGGTGTCAGAAATCTTACTACTTCTTCTAGTAGAACCTCAATGATCGTTCTTTTGCGTCAAAAAAATCTGAATATTCCTACGAATCATTCCAACTTCAGAGCTGGAAGCGCTGGTTGGAAGATATATAGATTGGAGATAAATTCAAAATTGTACTAGCCGACTGTCGCGCGTACCTTTCTGTTACATTTGTCAATGTTCAGATTAGACTGTGCTCAAAGAAATACCTCCTTTACATTTTTATTATTTAATATATTTTTATATAATTATAATCTCTGTAATAACAACATTTTGAAGATCCAAAATAAACATACAAAGTTAGCTTTAGTTGTTAACTAACAATAACACATAAACACTCCCACTGTTCTATCGTATTTATTTTTTACTTGACAGTTATTTACCACTGAGCGTTCTATTGCTTTAAGAATATTCTTATTCTAGTAGGAATATTTCTGACACCGATAGAACGTACCTTATGTCAATTTCACTTGACACTGACATCTTTCAATCAAAATTTTCTTAATATAGTAGCTGTTTCCATAGCTATGGCTACTTTATGAAATTTAATTTCTTTATAATTTTTTAACTCTGTATCCATTGAATATTAAGTATAAAATGCAGGCAAATCGTATAGAGAATAAAATATTCTTTAATATTTATAATAACATTAAATGTGAAAAAATGATATTTAACATAGTTTTTTCAAGAAAAACTGTTAAAATCTTCAAATGAGGGTACTTCCGGTTGTCCAATTCTAACCAAAATCTAATCAGCTCTTCACATGGATGTAACGAAGAGAAATACGAAAGAATTATAATTTTTAGAATTGTAGTATGGAAGTTATCGTAGACGAAAATTTTGTTACACACACACATACACACACACACACACACACACACACACACACACACACACACACACACACACACACACACACACACACACACACACACAGACACACATACATACACACACACACACATACAGACATCATCGTAAAAATAGTAAAATCGTATTCTAGGGACCCTAAAACGTGCTTATTCATCAAAAACTCACCACCGAATTTTTTGACCAAAGACAATACCTTCCTTACCTAAAGGTGACGGAAGGTAAAAAGGCAAAAACGGTAACAGTCCTAATATACGAGTACATGAGTTAAAATGGATGACGCTGCGAGCATTTTTGCTTATAGTTGGAGGATGTGATATATGAAACTCATTATAGAATCTGCCAATTTGGCAGTTATACAGTTTTATGGCACTTGCGGTTAGGGTTCCTGGAGCCATGTAGATTTTTCTGTCCTGGACCGTACCCGTAATTTGCGGTCAAGAGTTTCGCAATTATATTTACTTTTAAATCTGTGTTAAAATAATAATGCGTTTAAATGTACTTCTTCTAACACCAATTTGTATACTGAAAAGAGATTAAAATATTATAAAATGGTTCGTATATAATTATGTAAAAGTACTGTTAACTATGTATTCAAATAATAATACGTTTTAAATATACTTCTTCTAACATCGAATTTATAAATTGAAAAGAGATTAAAATATTTTAGGGATTTCAAAAAACTTTTAAATACAAACAGTTTTTGGAAATTTTCTTTTGAGGTACATGCAAAATCCTTTTTTAGTGTTGAAAGAGTCCTACGATTTGGTTTATTTCAAGATATTTGCAAACGTATATTCCTATCTCGAGTTACGCAGCGGGTGGCTCCTTAAATGGGCTTGATGGGTATCATGACAGGGTTGTAACAAAATATTTGAAATCCAGCACACGAAATATTTGTGTGGAATTTAATATTTCACTTGAATTTTAAAAATATGACACACTAAATTTTCACAAATTATAAATAAGAACAATTCTATTAATTAGCGGGATTTTGTGAAAGTATAGTATGACTATCGAATGAAAGTTGACGTTTAGATTATTTAATAGTTGTGGTCTCTTTTGAAAACATTTCCCTATATTCGATTTGAATCTGACCCTTATGTATTCCGTTACAGAAGATCAGAATTGTACTCAATACCAGGAGGCATTTAAAATGACCTTAGCAACAGGATTCAGGGATGTATTTAAAAAAATTCATACCGCAAATTCTAGTTCGTTCGTCTCAGGTGTAAGCTACCCGCGAGTCGGAATTACTGTTAGAGGATATTAAAAATAATCCTATTTCATAGAATTGCCAAACTAAATATTGTAAAGATCAAAATATTTTGTTATAATGAACATAACGAAAAATGATTAAAATATTTTAAACTTGAAATAAACTATACTATGGTATGTTTTGATTAGCGAATGAAAGTTGACGTTTAAATTATTTTATGGATGTGGTTTATTTTGAAACCCTACAGAAGATTGTATGAAATATTCACGTATGAAATTTTTGCATGAACCCGTTTAAATACTGAACTAGGAAAGCACAGAAATACATTACTATGTCTGGCTGAAAATAGATGGCCTACTAGGGTAACTGCATATCAAAACAGGGGTGCGTTTAAAATATTTTAAACAATTTTCGGTTATGTTGATTATAACAAAATATTTTGATCTTTAAACTATTTAGTTTGGCAATTCTATGAAATAGGATTATTTTTAATTTCCTCTAACAGTAATTCCGACTCGAGGGTTGCTTACACCTGAGACGAACGAACTAGAATTTGCGGTATTAAATTTTTTTAATACATCTCTGAATCCTGTTGCTAAGGTCATTTTAAATGCCTCCTGGTATGGAGTACAATTCTAATCTTCTGTAACGGAATACATGAGGATCAGTTTCCTTTCAAATCAAATATAGAAAAATGTTAAAAAAACACATCTATTAAATAATCTGAACGTCAACTTCATTCGCTAGTCATACTATAAACCCTGCATAAGTTAGTTTCATACAACGCTTTCTCTATCTATACTAGATTCGGTAAAACTCGACCACCTATTGTTTTGGATTAAGATTGAATATATACTGAGTTTACATGCAGTTTTGAAATCGTTTTTAAAACGTTTTTAGTTTTGAAAACGCCATGTATACAGTGTCAAAATGGTTTTGAATTATCTCAAACCAAAACTAAAATTCATGGGTTGGACTTGAAAACTAGTTTCAAAACTACTCATGTAAACACTTAAAATTCAGTTTCGATACTGCGCATGCGTACAAAGCATAACGTTTCTGTCGCTTTGTGTTACTAACCTTCAAATATACTGACAGTTGTGTAATTTTAGTGCGTAGTGGTACGAAGTATAAAAAATAATTGGAATAATTGCAAAACGAAGTATTTGGAGTGAAGAGGGTCTGTCACTTACATTATCTAAATGCGCATGCGCCGAAACTGATCTGAAATCAATTTTTAAACTTGTTTTGAAAACTGCATGTAAACAGTTTTGCATAATTTTGACTGAAAACTGAAACCATTTTCAAAACTGCATGTAAACGTAGTAATAGTATCTTACGTCAAAAATAGGGTTTAAACTTTGAAATTTGCATATTGAAAAAAAAAACATTTTATGACATTCATTTTCCCTGGCTATTCAAATGTTTTTTGGTTTCGCCCGTAACAAATACATATTTAAATATTGGAACACATACTATACAAACTATGTCTAATTGTATGAATGTGTGAAAACAATTGTGCCACCTTTTAAAAAATGAAGTCACACCATTGTGCATACAGTTTATTATGGGAATTTTTCTCATAATTAAAACAAAAAATATCAATTGTTTCAAGATGCATACATAGTCTTCATAGATTAATTAGTATGAACAGTTACACAGTAATTATTTAGTAAAATGCAGAAATGAATATTTCTTTTTCGTTTCAGGTCGGCGAAATGGCCATAACATCTTGGCTCATCATCCCCCTAGTCCTGGCCTGTATCCTAGAAGGCCATGAAGTCCTAGCTAAAGCTGGTAAGTGATTCTCACTTGTTCTGTTGCTCGGCAACATAAATTAAACAGCTGAAGATGTATTTCACCCAGCGTCTGAGAAATTTATGGTTGAATCTCGTATTTGTTTTTGGATTTTTGCAATTTATTATACGGGTAGGTCGAGTTTTATTACAAGTTAATTTAATATTATGTATGTACCATGATTTAAATAATAAATTGCTTGTATATTAAGATTTATAAAAGACATATGTGAAGTAATAACTTGTATCGGATAAAATGTTATATTAATTATTGAATAATTTTTTTTGGGTCTCCTATCCTAGTTATAACTGCCGGTATATATGCTTGATACTTTTATGCATAAAATATACAAATATTTTGTTTGTAATATTAATTTAAAAAATCTTATGTGGCCAGCACATTTCCTTCCGTCAGTTCTATGTATTTTGTATAAATGTCATACAGAAAGTTCCTTGCAAAAAAATTTATTTCTTGTACATTACCTTAAGGCAGTTGTATGTATTATATACAAATTCCATACAGAAAGTTTCTAGCATAAGATCCCACAAAAACATACTGTCAACTGCACTTGACACTGACACCTTTCAATCAGAATTTTCTTAATATAGCAGCTGTTATAGCATAGCTGGCTAATATTATAATATTTAATAGCTTTAACTTTATATCCATTTAATATGAAGTATAAAATGCATTCAAATTGTATAGAAAATAAAATATTATTTAATATTTATAATAACATTAAATGTGAAAAAATGATATTTAACATCGGTTTTTCAAGAAAAACTATTAAAATCTTCAAATAAGGGTACTTCCGGTTGACCAATTATAATCAAAATCTAATCAGCTCTTCATATGGACGTACAAAAGGAGAATACGAAAGAATTATAATTTTTTCAATTGTAGTATTGAAGTTATCGTATAGACGAAATTTTTGTCACAGACACACACACACACACACACACACACACACACACACACACACACACACACACACACACACACACACACAACACACACACACACACACACACACACACACACACACACACACACACACACACACACACACACACACACACACACACACACACACACACATATATATATATATTTTTACGATGATGTCTGTATGTATATATATATATATATATATATATATATATATATATATATATATATATATATATATATATATATATATATATATATATATATATACATACAGACATCATCGTAAAAATAGTAAAATCGTAATCTAGGGACCCTAAACCGTGCTTATTCATTAAAAACTCACCACCGAATTTTTTGACCAAAGACAATACCTTCCTTACCTAAAGCTGACGGAAGGTAAAAAATTATATATTTGTGAAACAAAAAATATTAGTTGAAGGTTCCCACCTCTGAAATTAGGGGTTCAAACGCTTTTTGGTGCCCATATTCAAGTTGCCCAGACTTTTTTACATAAGTATATCAAATTTTTTTATTTCAACTGATACAAGTATCAATTAAAAATATTTCAAAAATGAGCAAATGATACAAAAAAATAACTATTTTAAATTGATTTTTATCCCTTTAAATGTTGATAACTGAAAATCTAAGAGTTATACGGTTTTCTTCTATGCAGGGTTAGATACTACAGACTTTTTTACATAAGTTCACAAAATTTTAGCCAAATTTATAATGGACACATTTTTATAATTTTTGAAAAAACTTTTGATCCAATTTTGACTATATACCCAACAAATTAAGGGTTGGATAAAATTTCCAAGCCCATATTTAGATTTTTTGGACATTTCTACATTAGAATACCAAATTTCAAATAATTTGAACATAAAGAAATAAAATAACTGCTATATTAAGAAAATTCTGATTGAAAGGTGTCAGTGTCAAGTGCAGTTGACAGTATGTTTGTGTTATAATTTTACTGGAAATATGGGATCTTATGCTAGAAACTTTCTGTATGGAATTTGAATGAAATACATACAACTGCCTTAAGGCAATGTACAAGAAATAGAATATTTTGCAAGGAACTTTCTGTATGGCATTTACAAAATACATACGTAATGTGCTGTGATTTTTTAAATTTAAAAGGACAGTACCAGCTCCTTATCCCTAATAAACAAATAATAAATTTTATTTTTAATTTGTTTATTTCCCACGATTGTCTAGTTGCATGTACTGTTTAAACAAATGCCTGCACATCTATCAGCGTTCAGTTGTTAATGCAGTGGCGAGATGGCAATTATTTAATGGGCGCGCAAGCGGAAAATGAAGAAACAAATCACAGGAAGCCGTGAAGAACTCGAGAACAGTTGAGCATCAAGCGCTCAAAGGCACAGCCTGCTTAAGTAAACCCTCAAGAACTGGTAGGAAATTTACACCAACCAGGAAGTCATTAGATTTTTATGAACATTTTTGAGACCACTGGTATACTCTGTTATACTAGTCAAAAGTTGGGCATACAAGTTATAACTCCATATCCATTTAATATGAAATATAAAATGCAGTCAAATCGTATAGAGAATACAGTGTTCCTTAATATTTATAATAACATTAAATGTGAAAAAATTATATTTAACGTCGTTTTTTCAATAAAAACTGTTAGAATCTTCAAATGTGGGTACTTCCGGTTGACCAAACTAATCACCTCTTCACATGGATGTAACGAAGAGGACTACGAAAGAATTATAATTTTTGGAATTCGCATTAGAAAATTTCATCACACACAGACACACACACACATACATACACACATACATACATACATACATACATACACACACATACATCATCGTAAAAATAGTAATAGTATTATAGGGACCCTAAAACGTACTTATTCATCAAAAGCTCACCACTGAATTTTTTGACCAAAGACAATACCTTCCCTACCTAAAGGTAGCTGTCAAACACAAACTACGCGTCGATTATAAATGAAACCTGGCTTACACTTCACAGACTTCAATACCACCGTGCAAATATCATAAATAATTATAATTTTTCTTACTTTAGATAATTACAGAGCAAATACAAATATCATTTTAATTATACATAAAATTAGGTCAAAAATTAATGACACATCAAATCAAAACTAAATTATACTCTTGGGATTACAGTACCAATTAATTACTGTAATTATGTTTCAAAATTGACAGTCTTAGACAAATAAAATCTATGAACAATCGTATACACCTACACAAATCCTAAAGTACTATTATACCAAAGTTTCAAATTACAGCAATGTCTTTAGACTTTGACAATTTTGATTGCACATTAATTTACTATTATTTTAGTAAAATATTTGGTATGGCGCCTTACAAAATAATAGGCACAAAAGGCACAAGAAAATTTGTATCAAGCAGACATGAAACAATAATAAGTATATTAATAATATTTTTGCTCATAACAATATTTTATTTTGGATTGTTACAAAGGAAATATTATATAAAAAATTTTGATGAAATTTCTGGATATATAGAGGGTCTACAAATTTCCAGTAACTTGGTAAAAACAGTTGGGCAGTATATAACAATATTAATACATAAAAAGAAATATATGAACTTGTTTACTGACATCGAAAATTTGGACAATTTTATGTTATCATTAGGAATCAATCATAATTATAAAACATTAAAAAAATATGGACTTATTGTTATACTAAATGGGTTTATATTAAGCTGTCTTCAATCTTGTTTGGATAATATTCTAGTCTTTAAAGGAAATCATCTATTATACTGCTCTTTATATTCTATACCACACTTTATAAATACTGTAAAACAATCTGGTCTAATAATACAGCTAATAGGTCTGCAACATCGATTCAAAAATTATAATAAAACTATGAAAAACATATTAAATGAACCAACAAATAATAAATGTACTATACAACAAATATATGAAGAAAGATATACAAGAGATAAGTACTTGATTGATATTTTAAAACGGGCTAAAATTATTCATTGGAATTTGACAGATTTTGGTTTGAAATTAAATGAAATATATAGTTTTTCCATGCTTCTATTAGTGACAAATACATTTATAGCTATAATATCTTCATTGTTCTACATGTGGTTACATTTTAACCACGCAAATTCTGGTGAAAATAAATGGTTAAGTGTATTTTCAATGTCCTATTATTCGTTAGCAACTTTATTCCGACTATCATGCATTTTATATTGTATTAATTCCACTGTATATCAGGTATTTAAGCATATAATATACAGGGTGTCTCACAACTCGCGCCCCAGACGAAACTGACACTTGTCGACGACAATAGGTTGCCAACAAATGGAAGAAAATAATTTGCGGCTGCTTGTATAACGGAGTTACAAGACTTTTTAATCCACCAATCCCGGAAGGATATCTTGAGGTGTGATGATATTATTACAAAATAAAACTGGTTACTAGGTTTTTAAAATACTACTAGTGAGTTACAAAATTTGTTTGACTTACTGTAATTTTGACACTTTACAGTTGACTTTTCTCTGTCAACAAATTTATGTTAGCGAAGGTGTCATCCGAGATCATCGTTTATATCGTACAGTGCAACGTGTTGTAGCAGCTGTGTAAAATGTGTTAAACGAAAATATTATTATCATTTGAATTCTTTGAAATTAAAACAAATAAAATAAAATTCGCGATACAAAATTTGGTTCGAATCTCTTGATTTAGCAACCACGTACAGAACTCTCTTCTAGCAGGGTAATCTTCCGGCTGTAGATACTGTACACGAGTGTAATGATACGGGTGTTGCCGATTATTTTTCAAAATTCGATGTACCGAAGCCCCGGAAATACCTAATTGGCCTGCAACTTCTCTGATACTTCTGGTACCATCTTCCTCAAAGACATTTAAAACAGCTTCTTCGTTCTCAACTGTACGAAAGATTCTGGGAGCACCACCAGTTTCTTTTCGATCTGGCATAACTTGACCGGTCTCATGCGTCCTTGCGATGGCTCTCAATATCACTTTATGATCCACAAGATTTCTATCCGGAAAACGTTTCGAATAGACTCGTTCTGCCTCTCTGGCGTTACGACCACATTCTCCGAAAATTATAATCATTTCTAAGTAATCAGCGGCTGAATACATGGTAAGAATTTGCCTTTTTTTATTCACCTTGTCAAATTTAATTTGACACTGACATTTTTCGAAAACTACAGTCGCCCACACATTTTAAAGAAGATTTGATTTGTATAAAACCCTAGTAACGTAAAATTACGGCAAACACACGTTAAAGGGGTAGGTCTCTGATTGGTCAATTTTAAGACGTCTTTTCTCGAATATCTTTTAAGCTAGAATTTTTTCTTCGAAATTACACATCCGAGTGCAGTTTCGTGCTTCCTCATTCGCTCTGGGGCGCGAGTTGTGAGACACCCTGTATAATAAGTATAATTTGTATATTTTGTTATATTGTAGTCCAAAAAAATTGTTCATATGCTGTACAAAATTAAAGCTACCAACGATATGAAACAAAATAATATAGTAAGTATCTTTATTTAATTCTTGTGAGACACTGTTCCTATATTGCCAATGTATTTTTCTACAGTCTATGTACAAAGTAGCCATTTGCGCTCTCTTTTGTCAACGCAAAACGTCACTTTGCCGCTCATGCGCGACAAAGAAGAAAAAACGCTCGCTGTCGAAATTTCTGACTATATACAATGTTTATAAATGTCACTTATCTACGTTATTAATGGAAACGTTTAGTCAGGAACTAATGGCACTGTAGTTACACATTTACCACCTTCACAAGTCAATCTGACATATAACTGCTCTGTCGGTATATTACATAACAAAATAAAATGCCGCATTGCTGTGAAAATAAAATAGGGCATTCATTTTCAAAAACGAAAGAATAAAATGATTGGATTAGGTTGAAACAATAACTCAAGAAAAATGGAAAATAACAATAATTAAAATTAAATATAAAATAAATTATTTGAACAGTTGTGCTAGCACCTGGATGTTAGATCCACGATTTCTCAAATTCTATAAGACTTAAGACATTTTGAACTACGGAGTCCTCAATCTAACAATAATGGGAAGAGTTTTGGTAACAATTGGACAACCGGAAGTAGTAGTTACAAGAAAAAAATCATCTAAATATTATTTATCGAAAATTTATGTAAATACTTATATTAAAGAACGTTAAATTCTTTATTCGATAAATATAAATTCATTATTATATCTTCTATAGATTTAGAGATAAAGAAATGCATATAAAATAATTTGATGTAAAAATTCTCAAATCAAACTACTTCAAGGCAAGAAATTCAAATGTTTGTAATTGACACATAAATGTCAATGTCAAAAATATTTGTATGCCACTGTCAAAAATATTTGTACATCATTATGAAGAATATGAAAATAAAAAAGTCAACAACGCAAAAGAATATACTTAAAAAAGAATATAAAAGGAATTTGCGAAAAAATGACGAATATAAAGAAAAAGAAAAGGAAAGTAGAAAAAGAAAATTTCAGGATATTGAATATAAAGAAAATGTATGTATTGTACACAATTTATATTAAAATATCCCATAGATTTTGCAAATATATGTGAGAATTATTTTGTAGTGAAACTTGAATATATGTATTTGTATTTAAAATTATTTTTCGTTCAATGCGTACAACCAAGTAAAATATCTGGTAAGAGGTTATGTGCTGGCCACATCAGATTTTTTATTCTGAATGGGCCTTAATAGTTTAAGCAATTTTCATGGACCGGGAATAGATAGAAAATGATCCAGAATTTTATACATAATTAAACAAGTTATCTTATTTAATTGTATTTCAGATAGAAGCAATATATTTGCAAGTAATTCAACATAAAGTTCAATTCTCTGCAAGAGGCCTGTTACCATTAGACAATAGTTTATATTATACGGTCTGTATAGAAAGTAGTTTTGAACTAATAGAAAAATAATTAATTTATATCTATTTCAGATAGCTGCTGGAGTTACTACCTATTTAGTTATTTTAATTAACTTTAGTTAAAAAAAATACAAGCATACAAAATTAACAAATTATTTGTAATTACAATAAATAAATAATCATTTGTAAGTAAGAACAAGGAAATATCAAATATCAAAATGTAAAGGTGAAATGTAAAATTTTGAATTTATAATTAATAAATTAGTTTCATTCATTATTAAATCAAGGTGTGCCAAGGTTCGTGTTTGTCACTTGTCTCAGTTATTGATGTTGTCATGGAAAAGGTTATCGAATTTGTAATTTTAATGCAAGCAAAATCTTTGAAGAGTTCTTGGAATAATAATACATTGGCACAGAACAATATACGAACAAAAAATTTGAATCGTTTACATTTTAAATTTGTATTCAATAACAATATGGAGTCAATAATCTTGGAAAATTATGTGTACGACCTACGAAAGTACAGTCGGGTCAAATAATTTTGGAACACTGTATTCCGAAACTACGAGTCCAAATTCATAATACCAAAAAATCCGGTGCCTACAATAAAACCTACATTGGAAGGAATATGAGACAATACTCTAACCTAACGAAAGAATGTGCAGGGCTTGTGGATACAATGCCTACTAAAAATAAAGCTGTTATTATTAATAAAGGCGATGTAACCCAATATTAATGACGGAATACTTGAAAACTTTAAATTCTAAATTTTAAACTGGTCGAATGAATTTGGAAGGTTTTGGATTCAAATCCCAGCGATGGCCATAAATTGACTTAAATTTTTAAAGAGTATTCTATAAAAAACTGGACATCTATCTTAAATATATCTTCACCTTTTTAAACTTGACTTTATACTAATTATTATTATACTTCGGGAAAAAATGAAAGGGCATATAGTACTGACCAAAATGAGTAAAAAAAAGGTTTAATCAACATGGGTCCGATCTTCAATTGTTTCCGAGATATAAGTGAAAAATGAGTTTTTACGGGGTTTACTTCTGCTATCTCGAAAACTGTAAGAGTTACGACTTCGATTAAATAAGACTTTTTGTTTACCTTTCAGAGGTCAACGTAGATGTGTTTTTTAGGTCCCTAGATCCCTTTTAAGGTCCCTAGAATCCAATTTTAACATTTTTACGATGATGTCTGTGTGTATGTGTATATGTGCATATGTGCGTCTGTGTGTATGTGTGAATCCTCCACTCTAACTCAAATACTATCATTCTGTAATGGAAAGAGCCCATTAGATTTTGGTGAAAATCGGATAACCGGAAATGGCACTCTACTAGGAGCTCTAAATAGTTTTTCTTCGAAAATAGTATATTAAAGAACATGTTTTATAAGACATGTTTTTTTCACACGCGTCAAAATTTAGAAAACGAGCGTTAGCGAGTTTTCTAATTGACAAGTGCGAAAGAAAGTCTTATAAAATGAGTTCTTTATACTATTTTTTATAATTTGCGCCTTCTACAATAACATTTACTTACTCAATTTGTGATTATATTTGTAACCATTTGTACATTTTCATGTAAATAATCTTCCCTAAATAAAAAAAAAATAATAATAATTTCGACATTATATTATTAAAATGAATTGTTATTAACTAAAAATAAATTAGGTAAAAATGGGTTAAAGAATTTTTTCGAGATTAATGTTATTATAAAAATTAAAGATTATTAAATTTTCTATAGATTTGTATTAATACTTTTTCTGTATATTTTATGGATAAATTTATAAAATTATCTATAATTTAAATCCCAGAGCCTTAAAAAGCTTTAAACAAACAAAACGCAGTTATTCAAATGTATGTAACTGACAGATAAATGTCACTATCAAAGAATTAATTTCAATATAATATTAGTAACGTTTTAAAAAGAAAAAAGTAAATAGAACAATAGAGAAGGAATTCAATACAGTTTCCAGCATAAGTAAATATGTAGGTATGTATTTAGATTTATAAAAATTAACGATTCACAAAAATGTTTAAGCTAATCCTTATTTTTGGATTAGTGAATTCTATTCTATCCCGGTATTTAAAATTTAATCTTCATTTTATTATAGCTCCGGTGGCGCAATGGTTAGAGCAACGCCTCATGTCATGAGTGCCTTCGGGGCTCTGGGTTCGAATCCCACTAAGGCATGGATGTGTGTTAATGTGAACCCACTCTGTAATTGGGATTTAATCCTGTTGAGGGTTTTAAAAAAAGGTAGTTACTTGGATTAGATTAGACTATATTTTAAGACATAAACTGTCAAAATTAGAGTAAAATTCGCTAATACAAAAATAAGGATTAACTCAATCTTTTTGTGACTCGAGCTGTAAATGGCGGGAGGTATTGTGTTGGCCACACCAGATTTTTATAGTCTTTTTACTGACAGACAAAATTTTGTTAAATCACTATCTTTGTTAATTTTCTTCGATTCTAATAGTAAATGGCCTCTTCTCGGATTAAGCTTTCTTTCCTCATTTTGGTCAGTATTTTTTCTCGAAGTACGATTATAACCTGTATATGGTACTATACAAAACCAATTATCGTTCTTGAGGAAGTTGCAAATTATTTTTCCTCTATAAAACAGGATAATAAACCAACATCTTCTGTCCTTTTCTCCAAGTAAAACATTTGATATACATTGTGTAATTAGATAAGCGGTCTGCAGATATATATGACGTCACCCAGTACAGTGGTTAATGATCAAACCCACGCGTTTTCAACCAATAAGAAGGATTTAATCCTTACTACTTGCCAAGCAAGTATATGGAAAAAATATATCTACAAGTGGACAATAAAAATTTTTATGTTGAACGCATGTGAATTCCATTAAATATTTTTTGTTTCTCTTGCGTTTGTCTATTGTGTTCATTTGTTCAGCACCTCCATGTGGACATGTGAACATCGACAGATTATAATTTGATTTATTGATTGACAGGTTTTGCTGTCATTGACAATTGAAAAAAAATATTAAAGCGAGATACCAATCTTTGATGTTGGCAATATCACGAAATGAAGTAGGTAAGCCATAAAATTCGAAAAATGAGATACTTCAACGATTTGGATGAAATGACCAACTTCAATTTCACAGTTTCACGATGTGACATCAATTTCCAACAGTTTTCAAAATACAGATATAATAGTTATTTATGTATTAAGGGCATAATCAAAAGATTGTAGCACGGGGGAATGTTTAATTTTCCCTAGTGATATAATCTTGATGATGCCCGTGGTACATACAACGTTTTATTTTATTTTGGTTCTCGAAATTCAAGGATTCAATGAGTATTTATTCGGTATCGTTGTGCTGGAGTCGTGAATTTTAAGTATGCTGTGGTTTCCATCTATATTGTTTGTTTATAACAAATTTTAATTTAGTGTCAAATGAAAATGGAAGATATTGATTATTCAAAAGAAATATCGAATGAATATTTATTATGTTGTCTGATATTTATCTAAAAACGACGATTTTGACATTGTTGCTTGGCAACTTTATAAGCTCTCGGGCGATAAAAGCCAAATTGCGCCCGTTTTTGAGAGCGGATAAACAAGTTTATGATTCCAAAATAAAATAAATATAATAATGATCATGTTTTACATTTTTCAAAAAGTATTTTAAATGAAAGTTTATACAATATTTTTCTTATTAATAATTATTTTCTTAATAATTTGTTGTTATTTTCGTAAATAATTAAATTAAAAGTTTGGCGCCAAAAATAGTCATGAAAAATAACCCCCCACTCTTGTGTCGTAGAATCGCATACATTACGTCATTCACAGCCAATAGAAAAACAGTTTATCCATCATCTATGTTTATTTTTGACTTTTACAATCATTAGATAAACCTCGTATAACGCTATACCAGGTATAAAATTGGAAATTGCATTTTACCAACCTCGGATAAACCTCAGATAGAATAAACACCAGTATTTCTTATCCCGTGGAAATCGGTCGTATAAACCTTTGATAACTTTATCATTTGTTCTTATGGATACCACGTAAACACAAACGATGTGTTGTTATTCATACGTTTGACAGATGTCAATCAAATATTTCAACATCACTGTCCGATGCAAAAATAACATTTATATCACCTAACATCGTGAAAAATGCAAATTAGAAGATAGAAATAATAACAATATTGAAGAAAAATAGTCTAACAAGAAGATAATTTTATTGTGCCAATAGCAACCTAAAGTGATTTAACGTAATTCCTGGTATAACTATCTGACAGATAAAAATGCATTGTAAAAGACAGTCTTGTTTATCGAATGTATAATTGCTAGGATAAAGTTATACCTCCGATAGCTATACCATAGTTTACCCATCAATTGTAAAAGTGGGCCTTATATAAATACACGTAGGCGTTAGTTTGTCACATGTTAATAACAAACTTCTAATTTGACATTTGA